>CAIGRB010134107.1:9404-42526 GCA_903798255.1 Fraxinus quadrangulata
TAAATGGGTAAAGAGGTAGGAATGGAGCGAGAACTCGCTTGGCGGAGTGGGGGCGAGGGAGGCTGCCCCGTTGCCATCCCTCTAGACCTATTGTACCAAAAACTCTATGGCCTTTTCAACTATAAAATGTCGTGTGAGATGCCTCATTATTGACCACAAAAGATATTATACATAAACGACAAAAATAAATCAAAGTCCGGGAGAGAGGAAGGAAAAGAAAACGATTTTCACCTGCATTATTTTCCAACCTTTCAATAAACGAGAAAATATATTTTTGTACAAATTATTTATTTCCGTATAATTTTATATTCAATAATTTATGTATGAATTGCCAATGGACCTTCAGGTTCGACCTAACGAAATGTGAACTTTATTAGATTCTAGGTAACGAAATATGAAATTCTTCGGGAATTCAAATACTACCGATGGGTGTGTCGATTGGTCATCGATATACTCCATAAGAAACATGATATGAAATGTTTATTTTATTGTTATATAATTGTCTATAAAAACTGCATGTATCTTATTAGTATTTTTAAATACTCACTCCTATAATAACTTTACAGATTAGTTCGGATCGATTAAAATTGTGGCGGGATGATAATGCGGTCTGCCAAGGGGATCAAACGAAAAATAAATATTAAGTTTTTGTGTCTTCAATTTATTAATTAGTTTAATTCAGTCAAAGACATGTTATTTAGTTAGTGGTTATGTTATTTTTTTAAAGATAAAATTTTTATGTTTAGTTTAAATTTATGGGTATTCCAATTATTATTTTTTATTAAAGAACATTATTTTATCGTTCCAATTCATCTTTAATTACAAAGATAAATGATTTTTTTTAACACTTCGAAAATTTGGGGGCAAGACAGAGATTAAGCAAGCATTAGTTTTCTTATGGAAATCTAACGGCACAATAAAAGTTTAAAAGTAAGCGAAATTTACTCTAAAGGTTTTAATAAGCACTATGGAAGTGTGATCACCGAGTGTGATTGAGATTGACTTGTTCCCAAGTAACAAGTCGAGGAGGTGCGCACAAGTCAGCCAGAAACCCGACCTAAAGCAGTCGAAGAGTTAATATACAAGGGAAAACCATGACTGGACATGACCCCTACAAAATTATCCACCACCTTCACACATCAGTTAATCAAAATTCAGCCACACCACTGCAAGTGTCTATATACAGAAGCTTCAATTTGCAGGTAAGAGATCCTTGCATTTTCCCATACTTATCATTTAAATATGATAATGATATATGATATCACTACGGTCCACATACTAACATGATTGTAAAGTAACATATTGCTTATATGTAAATTTTTTAAGCTTAGCCAGTTTAAAAATCACTGTGGCTACTGGGTACAAGGCCGAGGATATTGCCTACGGAGTACTACCTTTCTACTCCATTTACTTATAGACTCCAGCAATCAAGATTGCATATCTGAAAATTATTTTAAAAGGGTAATAATAAATTAAAAGAAAGGCATGTCATTCTATTTCAGCTTCTATGTCAACAGAATCGAAATGTTTCTTGTTTGATCAGGAATATTATGATTTCATTCACAGACATGAATACAGTGGGCTGATTTCATTTCCTTTTGCACTGTGAAGAATAGTGTTCTGATTCCAGGCCTGCCATTGCTGTTTCTACATAATCCTACTGTTAGCTATGGTGAGCAGGATGATACCTAATTCTCACCTGTCCTTCACTTTACCTTAGTTAACTTACTGGCTGGGAAATGAAGTCTAGCAATGAGAGGACGTGGTGCCCTTGTCTTCCTGTCGAATCCCCTTACACAGACATAGCCTGGAAAACATGACAGTAATTATGAGTGTAACCTCCAGGTGAAGTTGTTTTTAGGACATCATACTGAGATTGTGAATAGACACCAGTTCTGTGTCACTCGACATAAATGAAGCTACTATAATCTGATGACAAAATACTTATCCTGAGGACCAGAGACAGTGGAGTACAACTGTCATTTTGGTAAAGATGTTGAGCATATGGTGCAATACTCTTGCTTTTGCTAAAATGAGTATCAATTGACAAAGACCTATTCCATGGGTTGTATTTGCTTAAAATTAACAAGTTTTATGGTTTAACTCGACCAATCGTGCGTGATCTAGTTTATGTATCTATCCAACAAGAGAAATCTAGAGTAAAGAATAAAATCATTCAATGGAGAAAAGCATGAAATAGAATCACGGTCTCCTTTATGGGGCACATAAAAGTATTGCACGTGAGTTTTTCTCACTTTGGAAAGATCTTATTCAAATAGAAAACAAGTGTGAAACATGAACTGGTGGATATCCTTCTTCTTATGTTGTTTAAGTTTATATTATATTTGGCCTATAAGGAATACAGTTTATTTTATTACCACGGGGCTTAACAAGCTTATTTTCAGGGTACATTCAATTGGGTTTAACTATTTAATTTTCATTAGTAGTTTTATAGCCTTTCCTCGTGTAGAATGCAGAATCTCTAGACAAGCAGCTATACTGGCTTGATTGGAAGGTACTCAAATTAACTAACTTTCTATTAAGACATCTGCATCTTCGTATAGTGCATTATTGAAGGAAGTTAGTATAAAAACAAGGTCTGACATCTGCACATACCTCTCCAAAAACAGTACTGAATACCTTCCGTTGATAGCCCTGATATAAATATAGAGAAGACATAATTACAGGCTTTCTTGGAAATATCTATCATGAATGGTAGCCCATTTATTTATGACCCTTTTACCTTTAAATATTGTGGGTATGGAGGTTCCAAAGTACACAGTTCTTCGAGCCAAATTCCATAACCAGCTTCTTGGAACATTGATAGGGTTCAGGCTAGATTCATGGTCAGCAAACACCTGTACATTAACACATTATAACTCTAGGTCTATTTCAGGAGAAAAAGTGCTTTTATTTGCACGTAATTCATTCAATCTTACTTCATTGACTTGAAAATAGGTACCATTGAGTGGAAAGCTTCCTCTCATAGCTGTTCTGCAGGGTATCTGTCATAATTGGATATGATGGATTATTTTAAAAATAGGAAATTTTTTTTTGTGCAAGTTCTTTTTCGGTGTCGTACTTTCTTATAGATGCCATTAAAAATAAAAACGTTTTACGGCCTCCCTTACCAGAAGTGTGCCTCTAACAGTTTGGGAGTTTCCTTCGCGAATACTATTGCATGAAAAACATGTTTCATAAGTGCACATATTCCCAGAATCTTGAGAGCTGCAATGTCTATCTGGTGGCTGAATACTGTCTGCAGTTTCACCTGATATAGAACATTGATATGTATATTAGAATCAATTAGTGCTAAGGTGAATTTTAAGTTGGTTCGTTGTATAATTTGCTTTGTCTTCTGAATTTACGTACTTCGCTTACAAAATTAGAAGTTTTTATTTTTATTCTCTAGGAAGGTCCTGCCAGTGTGCTTTAGTAGATATATGATGTTTCGTTACCTGGGGTCCATATTGCAAGTAGGTATGAGCAAGGATCATCTGCTTCTCTTTTATCCATCTGCAGATTAAGAAAATATAGGTATTGATGAAAAGTCAGCTTGAACTGGTGGAGTAAATTTTATATTGAAGGAAAGCTGATATAGTGTTGCTTACACTTTGCAGCAGAGGATGTGAATCTGGAAGCAAATAGCTGTAGAAGGAGAAAATAATTTATAATAATCCTCAAGAATTATCATATGCATTGTCGTATTCCTCGTAACTAAAATCAATTAGTATAATTGTCTTTAATTTTTTGAAATATTAGTAGCTTGCTTCCATCTCTCAAAAAGTTAATGAATAGTAGGCTTACACTAATCAAATATATCTGCTGTTTCCTAAGGGGTCGCACATGAATCACGATTAATAGCGGAAGCGTTTGCTTACACTTGATGCTCTGTTCTGAGTCGGTTCACATTCTTAAGTTTAGGCATAGGGATTGAAGCTGCTCCTGGAGTTAAAGCTACCAGGGCCTTTGACATATCACCCTCCTGTAGCTCCATCTGTTTTTGCATAATTTCCTGCAAATTCTGAGTAAACTCTTCCATATTGAGTTGAATAGTAGGAATATCATCAGGATCTTTGAAGTTGTCCTCAATGTCAAATTCTGAAACTTGTGTCTGGTCTGATGGTGTTGCTGGCACTTCAATAATAGGCTCTGGTGTGGCTGGAACTTCAATAAAGGGTTCAGAGTTGCTGACTTCAGTGTATGCTTCCAATTGATTAGCTTGAGGTAAAGGTAACCGCAAAGAATTCATAATTTTCACAGAATTCTGATCAGATGCCTTGTTTTCTATTGCACTAACAGTGGTTTTCTCCTCTGGTGCTGGAAGAGCAAGCCTCGCACTGCATGCATATTCATGAGATTCAGTTATATGAAAATATGATTTACATGGCTTCTTTCACTTCTTCATATGGGAGTTTTGAAGTATATATCTTAATTGGGTTCTGGTGTGGCTTCCGAAACTTATAATCCGCGTTGTACTGGCTCACTGATTCTAATAGGATACGGTTGGTTTTTGCTCATATAAGGAAATCTTTTCATGTTTTGCTGTTTCTTCGCATATTCTATTTTCTAAGGTATACTGACTATAGGTGGTATATTGATGTATATATTATTAAAATTGTGGAATAATGGTCTTTACTCTCCTAATGTTTCAGGTCTACCTTCGATTTCTAGCTTTTTGTGGAAAATAACTGGATATTTATTAACCTGATATTCTGTTGAGATTCTGAGAAATGCAATCCCAGTACTATAAGAAAAAAAATAAATGGAAAATGGGAAATCCGGTAGTTCATTTGCAAAAAAGAATTGAACATGTAGACCTTGCAAATGCACTCGCAAAATGTCTGCATTCTCCTCTCATTGGACAAGCATTGCAATTTGGTTTGCTCTTGGTACAAAACACCTGAAAAGACAGAAGAGGTTGCTTTTCGCTTAAGTCTGTAAGTTTATTCAATATTTTTGGAATATAAAAGACATTCTTCAGTAACTTTGGCATACCTTTCCAAAAGTAATCATCTGGTAATGCAGCTCATATCTGCAATGAAATAACATCTTAAACACTTCCAAGTATTAATTAATTACAAGCAAAGCATAGATTACTAAGTAAATAGAGATTACAGTGTTCTTTGATCAAGCTTGCAGAGACGTGGCCACATATATTTCTGAATAGTCTCCAATACGGGGTAACTATGCAAGGACAGCATCAAGAGTTACTATCTTTTGAAGTTCCAGTAACATGAAAAAAAATAAGGCCTGGAGTACTCACAGTTCTAGAAGATGCAGCTGAAGTGACTCAGGCAATGGTTGAAGAGGTACCCATCCCAATCGTACAGCTATGCGCCCAACATTCGTGTCAACCTTTCGGGTACAGCAAATACAGATAGGTTAGTGAAGTTCTCCCATATCAATTGAAGGATCTGCAATCGAGCTTAAATCTTACTGGAAAGGCAAGGTGATGTAGTGTCAAAAGCCGAATGCACTCCACGCTCTTCAAACCCAAACCCCGTATACTCAACAAATACTCTCTGAAATATATAAAATGATCTAAATTCATAATGTTCTTTGACCATGCAAAATACAATTGGGCAAAGGGCTTACTTTGCTTTGTCTGGTGGAATATCCCTTAGCCATTCCAGATCAATGCTTCCATGGTCTCTAACAAGACGATTGAGGAAGTCCTGCACAAGTCTTCCAAATGATTATCAACTGTGAAAAGGGAGTTCTTTGTCTGACTGATATGTGTCAACTGAGATTTAAATATTGAAAGGAGTAAATTTCTTTGTTGCAAATTTTCAAACGTAAACCTTGATTCTCTCTGCCAGCACATTGTTCATCCCCCTTTCTTTGATGGTGTGGGCAATCTCATTAACATCTGCACATCGTACTGCATCCCAATCCACTGAGTCCATCGTGTTGGTTGTCCTCTCTCTTCTTCTATCACATTCTTGAGCTTGTTTCCTTAAGCTATCCCAGTCGACTGGGTTATATTTTTCTTTTCGAATTTTCCCCCCATTTACTTTACGTTCAATCACTATTTTACCAGGACCTTTCAAATTTGAGTCCACTTCTTTGTGCTCAGACATTCTTGAATTATCAATATTGCTACTACCTGTGATATCCGTTGAAATTTGTGGGAAAATAGGGATGTTCAATACTTCCTGCGTTTTATAGTTATTTTCTTGAAACAGAAACTGTGACTCCAGTTTTCCTGTAGGATTTTCAGCTCTCTCTTGATTCATGTCCATTAGATGATTGCTTAAGTGAGCCTTCTCCCTACAGAATTTTGGTTCTTCGCAACTGATAGCTAAGAACTTCTGCACAGTACCTTGGGTCGCAGATTCTGCTGACAACCCACTTAGTTCCATCTCACAAAGTTCTTTTGCATTGGAAATATTCAAGCTTTCGCCATTCTTTTGAGGTATGTCAAAGTGTCCAGCCTCTTGTTCTCCTGAACTGGGTGTCAGATGCAAAGCTGACCTACTGCAGGTAATATCCGACTGGTTCTCATTTTGATTTTGTGAGTCAGGGACCATACTTACCGATTCGATTTGCCTATCCATATTGGACAGTTTATTTTCATTCCCTTGATTGTTGTCTCCGTGTAGTATGGTTCGTACCATCCGTGATAGCTTTCCATACGAAGTAGAGCTAATAATACTGTTTGTGTTTGGTTTATTTCCAGCTGGCGGTTCTGCTTCTATGGTGCTCACTGAGCAAGATTCATTTCTTTCGCCGGTTAGAGCAGTGATAGAATCTGCAGAGTGCTGAGAGTAAATATCAGAATTCTGAGAAGAAAGTGTATCATCAAAGTCTCTTTCATCCTCAACGAAACATATTGACTTGTTCACTGTATATTCAGGGGATGCATCTGGACCATTTTTAGAGAAGCCTGACAATAGGTCACTTAGGTTATCCTTCAGTACGGTGCCATCAAAGCTATTTCCAGATGACTTGACACTGTTGACAACTTCTCTAATGTCATTGTAGTCAGAGTCCAGAAGCATCTTAGAATCCTTGCTATGAGTTGGCTGATTTAACACTTCATTCCATTGAATCATATCATCTGGTAACAGATCACGTACTTCAGGTTCTTTTGCTATGATGCTCTCTACATCTTGATATGATTGTCCTTGGTCACTTTCTGGTTCGAATGGGAATCGTGCAGCAATTGACATGAAGGCAGAGCTGCAAGAACGGATAAGCATATTAAAGAGATTTTCCGGCGGAACTCATTAGCTGAACTCTGTAGAAGTAAGTTTAGTTAATATGAATTCTGTAAAGGTTAGAGGTTCAACAAACCTAGAAAGATGATCTGAAACATTCTGAGTGAGAAAAACACCAATTACAGAGTCTAAAACTGATCCCTTCCATGGAGAAAACCGTCTGTCCCCTGTGAGATAACACATAGCCACACGAAGTGTTCAAAAAATTGGTGGATCCAGTTTAGAGTATTTTATGTACTAGAAGCTGCACAAGACAGCGTATTAGGCACCTTGAATAATTCAGGTGCAAGATTGTAACTGTCTTCATTAAAAGAAAAAAAATATATTCATTCATGTGTTTGTGTGTGTGGATGGGTGGGTGGGTATCTAATTGGAATTTTGAATGTTGAATGCCGTAATATGCTACAGATCTCCTTCCCTCATGATTGTGGATAATCAATGCATGTACGTGCATGACTTTTTCCAACCCTCGTCTGTAATCCCAATATATTGCATGGATAATAATAGTAGTGTGTAGTTACTTCCTCTGGCCAGTTCAACAATTTTATTAGTAGCAGTTACATTTCTATCCACTAGTGTTCTTCTTTAGGGAAGAGAAAATGTACAGCTGAAATTTATTAATTAGACAACTAGTACGCTATTTTGATATCTGTGCATGTGAATACCTTGGACAAGATGCATGCGTGCAATAAATGAGTCTGCTCTTCCATGAAACACTCTTCGTTCTTCTTCCCACCATTTTTCAATTTCTTCATCTGTGCCGTCAATTCCTTCACTGTTTATATTCTCTAACAAAAGTTTCCACACTCTATTTGTCTCCTCATCAAGATCAACTTTAGGCCGTGGGCGATGTCTTTTACCCAGATAAAATGAGCCGTCAAAAGGGACGAGAGCTCCATTTCTTTGATATGGTACGAGGGCACAGTGCTCTTGGTAATTCATGGGGTAGGCCGTATATGCATTGTGCTCTCTTGCTGCATCTTGGCTACTTGCTGCATTTAAATCAAGTCTGTTACATTGCTCAGTGATAGCATCAAGTGGAGACCCGGATATCCATGTTTTAGCCAGTGGAGAACCTGCATTAAATGTCACAAGCGATTCAGAAAGGATTGTTTTGTGAAAGGTAGCAATCATACAAGTTAATTGATTACCCATTGATCTGGTGACCAATTGATAGTGACTATGTATATTTTTCAATGTTGAATTGCTATTCAATCTTCTCTTTGACCGCTTCTTTGTCGTCACTTTTGCACTGGTATCAGCAGTTTTGGATGTTGTCGCTCCATGGCCCGGAGAACCTAACACTTGTTTACACAATTCCAGGAGTGACCCCAAGTTAGATACTGGAGAAGTTTCCTCGGATCTCCTTTTTTCCAACCTCTCTGTAGGTCCCAAAGTTGACAGAAATTCAAAATTCTGCTGTTCATTTTGAGTATAATCAAGTGCAGCAACTGCACGGTTTTCAGGGGCAATAACTGTGTTCATGCTGGAAATCACTGAATTTTGTCCTTTCTCAATTCTTTCTGTCTTGTACATTTCAGGAAAATGAAAGCCAGGAGTGCAGTCATAGCTATATGCATTTTGTTGAAAAATAGCACTGTATGCCTGCAAAGAATTTTGAGAAGTCTCAGTTGTATTTGACCTGCAAGATTCTGCCACAACAGTTGTACCAATACGCTGTCTCTTTAAATCTCTTTCTTGCATCAACCATGCGCTACTGCTGCAGTCCAAGTCAATTGAGCTCTTTGGAGTCAACTGAGCATCGGAATTCATAGTAACACGTACAGTATTTCCTTCTTTATCGTGAGTGAAATCTGAAAATACAATTTGACATTTTCCTTTTGTACATGTTTTCTGATCCTCGAGTGTTAATTTATCTAGAACTGTATCCGTCCTGGTATGAGGTGACGATGTAGAGTAATGTCCTTCCATTACTTGCTTCACAGGGCACGCAAGATCATAAGCAATGCTCACTTCAGTCTTCTTCATATCTTCCCTCCCCTGTCTGCACTGCATTGTTGATCCTGGTTGATCTTCAGCACTGAAGTTCTGTGCTTGTGTTTCCATGTCAAAATTACTCTCATCTCTCACTTGGCCTTCAAAGTCAAATTTCAGCGATCTCCTGCAGGAATTTCTAGTTTGCATAACTGGTTTTGTATCTGTTGTTTCACAGGCTTCCTCGTCAAAGGTATTGGCTGCAGGTTTGTAGACTTCCCTTCTGACATACTTTCTCTTACCGTTCGTGGTTCCCTTGGCACTCGAGGGCTTTGTGATTGTATCAGTTCCATTGATTTTCCTTTCGAAAGGAGTGGCTGCTGGGAGATTGTTAACTCCTTTTCTCCAAACATATTTTCTCTTTCTTTTTGTTGTTTCCTGGGGATCAGAAGGCCTTTCAACTCTTGGTTTAGGAGTTATTTGAGATTGGCCTTCTATTATCACTTTGGGCCTGTGCTTTTTTCTCCTTGGTTTTCGCTGTGGTGTTTTGATCAAGTCAACATCCCCAGTGCCTCCCTTGTCAGGCTTGTGGTTCTCCTCCAACTGTGTGGACATAGTTTCATATAATAGATCAACAACCAACTGAGGTTGTTCTTTATTTTGGTGGAGTCCCTCTAATTCGACCCTCTTGATGGAGGTTTCCTTCTGCTGCACATCTTTTATGCCAAGCGTCTTGTTTGTGCTTAAATTTGGCATGCTCAACTGCTGTATGTCATCCTCTCTTATGGTCTTCTCTGGTGTTATTGGTGCAAACTGGGAAGAAGCCACTTCGCTCGAGGTTGCATCTTCCGTTATAGATGGCAAATTGAGGTCAAAGAAGGGAATTGAATTGATACGACTTCCACCTGTAGAATACAAGTTCAAATTCGTATAAGTGCTTCGGAAAGGAGAACCCATTTGCAGATATCAAAGCACAGCCATTCTTGAGTTGTTTTAGGAAAAATTCAAATCTACTTACTTTAATTCTTGACCAAGTATTTATTGACAAAAAATAAATAGAATTTTCAAGATGCACGTGAAGTGTTATATTAATGTAAATCCTCACAGAAAAGCTGAGCAATACTGATTCTTTAGTTGAAGCTGATACTTGATTCTGTCACAAATTCGGTGTCTTCATTCTGATTTTTTGCTATTTCACTTTGTTGCTTCATATGTTATAGGCGAATATTGTTGGGTTCCTCATTCTACGAGCACTGGGAATCACCACAATATTAATATAGACGAACCATGCCTCATACACAATCAAATTGTTGATCCCAATTCAGGGCAAAAGCTCCAATGAAAGTTTTCTAACTTAAAGTTATATCAGTTATTTTACATAATACAGTTCATAAAGCCATTTGGTACTGCAGTAATAATTCAACACAGGAGTACTAAAAGTGTAGCTATAAAGAGAAGGTGGAATACGTACACTCACCTGTGGTAATATTCGGAATGTTGTTGCTCTCAACTGCAGAATTCCTGAGTGAAGTAATTTCAGATGTTATTGTATACTGTCTACCATCATTCTTAGTGCGAAAATTCGGAACAAAAGGGCTTATTGTTGCATTAAAAGCAGTTTGTAAGCTTGCATTCTCAGCAGCTGTGGTGCCTGCTGCGTGTGCTCTAGCCAATAGTTCTCTGAAAGAAACATTGCTCCGCATGTCTTCATCATTTACTAACTTGTTCATGCATAAATCGTCTGTATTGACTTGGAATTCATCTACAGATGCACCTGGAATGACGAAATCCCCTCGTACATTAACAGCATTTGTTGAATCACAACATGCAGAGATATAAGGAGTGGGAGCTTCTTGCAGAAACGCCTCTGATACTCGTGTGGGATCAAACTCTGCCTGGCCTATCTGATTTACAAGGGAGAACTTTTGGGATTGTAGCCAGTTGGCTTGAAATGCCTGATTATCTTGCCATTCGGTGCAGATCGGCTGCCGACTTGTTAGGCGGGGCTTTGCAGGGGTTGGGGGAGCCCAAGAACAACACATCTGGAAGTCTTTCAATTCTGAGATTAAGCCTTGTTGTTTATCATCCATCCGGTGGTGTTTAAACCCAGTAAAAATCGTATCTTTCCCATTTCCCCTCTTCCTGTTTCCACTTCTTTTACCCTTGGAGTAATTCACAGGAAAATCACTTTTCTGTAATTTTTCATCACCGTCAACTCTATTTACTGACATTTTTCTGCCGGAAAAATCAGCATAAACATAAACCTCAGGAACTGGAAAATAAATTAGAACAAATAGCAAAAACTGCCACACAACTGATCCTTGAAAATCAAAACAAGCTGCTTTAATTCTCTGCTAGATAAAAATGAGAATTTGTTTTAGCAAAAACATAAAACTGGAAAAAAAAATTCAGAAAAAAATTTACAAAAGTGGCACACGACTAATCCCAGGAAATCAAAACAAGCAGCTCTAATAGACAGATCTCGCTAAAAACAGCGTGAAGATTCATCAATTTTCATAAAAATAAAATTGCAGTAGAAAAACAGAATTAACATTCAGAATTTATATTTTTTGAAAGCAAATTCTCTAGAAAAAATGCACGAAAACAATTTTTTTTTTTTTTATATGAATTTAGGCACGCATTTTGAATCAAACTCACCTAGATGTTGAGGTCAAAATCTCGTGAAGCGTTGGACGGACGGGAAGAGAAAACTGAAAGCAGAATATTTCTTCACATAAGAGATAGAAAGTAGGACTCTACAGTCACTGTGAACAGTGTATTTATCGTTGCCACGTAAAGAACAAGCTTTGAATTGAAGATGCCACGTTTATTTTCATATTTCTTTATTTCCCGGACTTTGACGGTGCCGTTAATGCGCTGTTTGTGGTCCCTTCACCAGATAGTATAATGATGCATGTTTCTCTATAGCTGGCGGTTGTTGGAACAGTAGTCTGGTTTCGATGGCGCGAGCAAGAAACGACCGTTTATGGTTCCGTCAATTACGTTGATCTTTCATTCAAACATTCATAGTCGCCATTCCAATTACCAATTGAAAAATTAGTCAATGAAGTTCAAGAAGTGATGAAAGTAAAATATTATTAAGCTCTCCCTTTTAATGAATTATTAATATTAATTACTTCACCAAAATATTCGGTGTTTTTGTATTTTTTGTTCTTACTGAAATGAAAATACTTGTAATAAGCAAAATAAAATATTATGAGTTAAATGTGTTAAAAACAAATATTTTTAGTCCGAACAAGCTTAAAAAAGAGTAGAAATCTCCTCTATTTGGATAATTTTTTTTAATTTTTAAATTTACATGTAAAATATTTTATTATGAAAATGTAATTGAAAACGAGTTTTGTTTTAATAATTGTCAAACATGGCTTATTTCATGCATTTCATTTTATCTAATTGCCAATTTTCTATTGTAATGAAAAAGCTAATCAATTGGAGTTGGAAAATTGTCACCGAGTATAATTTTGTTGATGCACTTCTCTTTGAGAAAATAATCAATTATTAAAATATACCTAACCGCGTACAAATTTATTTGAAAAATACTTGCATTGTTATGCACATATCCTTTAAGGTTTACATTTCTTTATGCAATTCTTTGGTGATAATATTTTGATTTTTATCATCTGTTGACACAGGGTATACTAACATCAATCTCAAGTGAAGTAGTCGCAAGTCGTATCTATAAATTTGATGGGTTTTATCTTTCTTTCTTTTCATCGAATGATCTTAAAACTAGGGGATGTGTTAGTGTAGCAACTAGCAACCATAATGGTGGAGGCGATCGCTTAAATTTGACTGTCAATTAATTTCCAGTGAGGGGAAAATAGTTAAGAAAAGTTTATAAGCGCGTGTGTCCAAGTTTAGCACAAGTCTAGTGTGTTGGAACGAACTCTCCGATTGAAGGCTGGACAAGACGACTTGAAGTTGAAGGTGGCTTTGAAAAATTGTAGAAATTTGAAAAATCAAAATGAGTTTCAATGCAGAGTATGCGTTGTTTTCTTAAAACGTCATTTGTCCTCATTATAATAGTGATGCACTAATACGCTTCCAAAATACCACGAAAACACTAACAGAAAGGAAAAGCAACTAAATATTGGAGAAGGCTTGAATTATATATCTCTGAAAATAATACACTAAAAGCAAGTTGTCATATAGAGAGAATAAAAGCAAGCAAGTATGGAAGAAACGTAAACACTGTTGGGTTTTGACACCCCATAAATTTCAGACGATGATGTAAAATATTGGATTATATTTTCACATGCTTCGACTGATGGTGAATTGATTACCAACAATTATATACAAGTTTCAGCCAAATAAAAAAATTTGTGAGATTTTAAGCAGGTGATTGACGTACCACAAAAACAAGGTCCATGCCATTGTCAACACTAATAACACAGTCATACTTATCAATTAGCTTTTCTGAACTGTCTGAGAAGCTTGATGTCCAGCAAAATCACTTGATTATTATAATGATAATAAAAAGGACAAAAAAACACCAAGTAGAGAAAAAATTCACCTATTTTACTAGAGTTGATGGGCAAATACTGGGTTACAGGATTCTTGATGATGCGTAGAAGTTTCTCACCCTTTCTAGCTGCAGTGATATGCAGCTTTTGTAGCAGTTGCACTGCAAAGTATTGTTAAAATAATTCATTATCAATGGCAATCTTAAAAAATAGTTTTTTATTGGAAAAATCTCGGATAAACTCACCCATGATACCAGAGAAGCGCTTATATGTCCTTGCCATACGTGCATAAGGTTTGATTTGAAAGAGAATACCTCGCTATGTCCTCACATACAATGCTTTCAATCTCTCACTTTTGTTTACGCGGCTATCTAAAATCGTCTGGATGGCCTGAAAAATTATCAACACATGAAGTTATAAAGAATAGCCTAGACTTGAAAGAATATATCTCCAATAAAATTTTTGAGCAATATTTCTGAAGTTACATACGTGCACACTTTTTGCAATGACCTAAAACTTATCATTTGAGTCATTAAATATATATTGCAAAAATAAAACTTTCATAAAATATAATTATCTCCAAAATTACAACAATTAAAAATAAAACACTTTCTTAATCATAAAATTTATTTTTAAAAAAAATTCATAAATTATCTCATCTTCATTATACCACCGGCGGCTAGTTTCAAAATCCAATGTCTCGAACCTCAATTACCTAAAAGGGGAAAAATCATAAATAATCATATAAAATCCAATAAATGAGCCACATATCGTAATTCATATTTAAAATTTAGAAATTCTGAACGTACTAGGGAGACTAGAATTAGAAATAGAACTTAAGTGATCATAATCAGGGNTCGGCTTCTTCAACAGTGAACAATCTCTAACCAACTTCACCTCTTCCTCTTCCTCTACACCTCTTCCTCTTCGGTCTTCTTCTCGCCTCTCGGCTTCTTCAACAGTGAACAATCTCTCACCAACTTCACCTCTTCCTCTTCCTCTTCACCTCTTCCTCTTCGGTCTTCTTCTCGCCTCTCGGCTTCTTCAACAGTGAACAATCTCTCACCAACTTCCAACTTCCAATAGATAGCGTTGCTTGGACGTGGAACGGTGGGCGGTGGACTACAAGATTTGGGGTAAAATCTTGTGATTGATTTTTATTAAAATTGTTTGTTTAGAATCCTTCTCACTCCTCATTCATGAATGCCCAAAATTGGACTTTTATTGTTTGTTTAGAAAATCTTTCTTCGTGTTTGTTTTCATTCCGAACTGTAATCAACAAAAGGAAGGCTGCTAAAGACTCAAAAATCAGAAGCCAAATATTATTAAGTAACCGGGCAAGAATAGGTCATATATAATCTCTGTCTAAGGACATTTGATATGTTTTTAATGGAATGTGAGGGATATTTATAAAGGATCTCTGAGAAGACTGAAGTTTTTATTGCAAATCCATAATATTTCTTTGCTTATCATTTCTGACCCTTTTGTTCATAACCCTAAAATCCAAGAGTTCAAGAGATTAATGGGACTTTAAGGTTGTTTTGCTAATGCTAGTGGTAAGATCTGGCTGTTTTTAAAAGATGAAACTTCGTATCAAATAATTGAAGATAAAGACCAATGTGTTACTTTAGTGCTGTGTGAAGGGAACACTCAGATGCCTATAATAAAGAGAAAAATGCCAAAATAGGTTAAGAGTCAATTGATTTTGCATTTGCCATCAATTCTCAAACTACCGTGTTGTCTACTATACTTGCTGGCATTCTAAGTTACTAAATATAATAGAAGCATTTAAGGAGTTTTGTTGTAACGACACAATAAATTATCATGTGTGGATGCGAAAATTTTGCAATGTTTATTCTGGATGGGCTTACTGAATTGTTTTTAATAAACAAGATTTATCCTTTTTACGTGCTAATGGAATACACAAAAGTGGGGTGTTCTGATTTTACTTTAAGAATTCAATATATTCATAACTAGATGTTCTAGATTTTTATGTTTGATTACTTTTGTATCAGTTGTTAATTGTGATTGTTGTTGAATTGGTATAAATGTTAAGTTATGGAAGTTAATTATTTTCGTTCTGAGGAGTCAGTACGCGGATTGACCTTCACGGTAAGGTCGCTGGGGTTGGAAGGGGGTAGGTACGACTGTAATGTACACTTCATTTAGTTCGGAAATTTGGCTATTGTTTAGTTTCTAACTTGTGGAATTATTGAGTTGCAAATTTTGTATGATTATATAGGTACTTGACTAGGATTATCTAATTGCAAATTTCTCATTTGTAATGTATACTCGATTCAATCTGGAAATTTGGCAAGTTTTTAGTTTCTCGTTTATGGAGTTATTCAATTGCAAATTTTGTATGATAAACATTAATATTAAATCCATCCTCTGTTTCTCAATCGTTTTTTTTTTCCTTCTCATCATCAATGTGACTACGACTCCTACCCTATATGACATTACAACTTTTCATGTAATGATCTCCCACATTGTCCTTCCCACCCAAAAGCCACTGCCCTTACCCCTCTACCTCCTTGCATTTCCCAACATCCATCATCTCTATATTCTTCATTTCTTCTTCCTTTTTTCCAACGTTTGTCCTAGCGTCAGCTCCAAAATTGTGGCTCGAGCTAAGGGCCTCATAATAATCAATCGCTTAGGGCCTCAAGATTCTCAAGGCCGGCCCTGATCATAACATACATATGGAGACATGGGAATTAAGATTTGAACTTTGTGGTTATAATTCTCGTGCGTAGTACTACTAAACTCCGATCATTTGAACTTAAACAAATATGACCCATATCATATTCATAAACCGAATTCCGTATTTTAAGGTATGAAAAACGATCTAACATGCAATATATAACTACACTTACCTCGTAAATTTAAAGAGTATTTCATAAAGCACGTATGAAAAAAGAACTTGACCTCAAACAATTGTTTATGAATGGTATGTGCAGTGTGGGACAATCACACACGCACACACATATATATACACATGTATGTGATTATGGTAATCATATAATTTAAATTAATCAACCATAATTACATATAATTATACATACATAGATGCACGTGATTATAGTAATATTATAATTTAACTTAATCAATCGTAATTAAATATAAATATATATTCCCACATACACAATAGTTGACTTATTTAGGAACGAAACTTCCTAACTTATTTTTCATATTATTTATAAAGGAAGTTTACTTAATTTCATCCAATATTTCATTATTTAATTCCATCCAAAATATCTATATATATATTACATACATACACACATACATACATTTATATAAATATTCATATCATATATAAAGTTCAGGAAATTGTACTTGCAGTCCCTCAACTAATGACCGATATGCAAATTTATTTCCTAACTTTCATCACCTTGCACTATGGTCTTAATTTTCATAATTAACGACTAAAATATCTTGGGGTATTATAATCTACCTCTCTTAAAATAATATTTCGTCCTCGAAAATTACCTAAGATGTCATCGTCAAATAATTGGGAATATTCGTAAAATGGAAGTTTCTAAAAATGATTTTTTTTTTGAAATAAAAGTTTCTCAAAATAGACACTTCTCAAAATGAAAATTTCATGAAATTGGGATTTCTAAAATAGAAGTTTCGTAAGATAGTAATTTTTGAAATAGAGGTTTCTAAAATTAATTTTTTTTAAAAGTTTCTAAAAATAAAGGTTTCTAAATATGACAATGCTAAAATTTGAAGTGAGCTTGTAATACTGGTTTCGTTTCATTGATTTGAATAATGCTCAACTAAGACTCCTTCAGGTGAGGGGGGTCACAAGTGGACTACTTATATTACAAACTCTCTTTAGACGGTTTATGTCTTTTTGACAAAACTTTTCAATTTTGCAAATATGCTAACCAAGAAAACTCTAAAAATAAAACGTGAATAAAAGTATTTAAAGGTATAACTTTCCAAATTAGACTCTAGTAGCTAATCTATTAATTTTCTAAGGTCAACTATTTTCATAAGTTGATATGTTTCATAACGTAATCACTAGTCTTAAAATCACATATCATAAAATTATAATTCTCATAACTTAAAATATCCATAATGAATTTTCGTAATTAACATATATCCATAAAGTCATAATTTATACCCATAATTTGCTACATCACTAGTGTTAGAAATTTCGTGATTGCTATATTGCATAATAAGTTGATTAGCATGGAATGATGGAAAATAACACATGAAGTGAAAAATTATACGTAGTTAAGCATATTTCATAATTAAGCATAATTCTAACATAATCTCATGCATATTCATACTTACTCACATAACATAAAATAATTATGAATTGTCATATTTTTTTACTTGATTCGAGGACATCAAAGCTTGGAACATGGTGTTCAGTAGTAGTGGTCCAAGAAACATTAAATCATATATTTTATTTGAAACAATATCTTAACATAATCATATTTATATCCATAAAAGTTTAATGTGAACAGTAACTTATAATTTTTTAGGTAAAAAGAGTCTACGGAAACGTAGACTCACTCTGATTCAATCTATAACGACTCAAAACTTACCATTTGAGTCGTTATATATATATATATCATAAAAATAGAACTTTCATAAAAGATAATAATTAAAAATAAAACTTTTCTAAATCATAAAATTTATTTTTTAAAAACAAAATTCATAAATTGCCATCTCTAATGAAGCCCAACCCCAATCTAAGCCTAAGCCCAATATAGGTGAAGCCCACAAGTTCAAGCCCAATCGTAAAGCCTATTTAAAACCAAGTCTAAAGCAGTAAGTTATGCGAACAGGTTGAATCAGTGCTCCAACTTAAAAAACCCTATTCCTCACCGTTAGAAGGAATCACAACCGCAGACTTTGCTAGAGATGGCAATTTAAACCGCACCGCCCCGCCCCGCCCCGCCCCGCCCCGGCCGGGCCACGCCTCGAATGGGGCGAAAAAACCCTCCCCGACGGATTGGCGGGGCGGGGATCGCCGCCCGGTCTCGGGGCGGGGAGGCCCCGACCCTGACCCATGAATAATTAAAAAAAAAAAAAAANAAGTATCCAAGAATCCAAATCCATTTCTGTAACCATACGTACTAACCTGCGACCCGGACCAAAATGATCTAAACCCGCGACCCGGACCCAGAAATACTTCATCAGGCCTCAACTCAAAAATCAAAATGCACAACACAAGCATAGCTCACAGCCATTGGGATTTTAGGGTTGAGGGAAAATTGGAAAAAAGTCCCAAACTATCCGTCGCCGGAAAAATTATCAAACACCTGCTTTTTTTTCTTCTTTCCGGCTTCCATCAGTGCAATTGCCAAACTCCAAAGGCTAAGTCAAGTGAGCTCTCCAAAGTCCAAGGTAAGTTACTAAGTTTGCAAAAAAAAATTTCGGCTTCTGAATATTATTCACTATGAAGAATTTTTTTTTTTTTTTTTGGCTATTAAATGCTTGTCTGCCTATAGTTCAATTATTTGCTGAAATGAGAAGATGTACTATCTATAACTCAATGTTCAGTTAAAAGAGTAACTATATGGCCAGTGGTATAAACTTGATAATGAGAGGGATTCACAACCTGTTTTTCAGAAACTCTATATTGGAATCGCAGATTTTTTTGCTCCATCCCTTATATTGGATGGATTTCTCGTGGATATTGATTAAGGTTACTACAATAATTATAGATCAATCCGACTTGATGATTGAAATTGACTGGGAATATTCTAGGAACCATCTTGTGTCATCTCTAGCTCTGCTGATGAATGAAGTTATGAAGAATCGAAGTCCGAAGATGGAAAAATATTAAATTTTGGATAAAGAAATGAAATTTAGTTATTCTAATTGCAAATGTTTAATTTTGGACATTGATTGTTTCGAGTGCTTACTTTGGATATTGATGTAGTTAGTTTGAGCATTATTTGCTTTGGATTTTAAAATTTTGAATTTATATTTTAAATGGAAATTTGTATTACTGTTAACGACAAATACGGTATGAATCTTCCACTTATGGCAGAATTTCTATTCAGTAAAACGTGCCCACACCTTAAGTAAATTTATGAGTATTCCACTTATGACAGAATTTCAATTCAGTAAGGCATGCCCAAGCCTTAAGTAAATTTCACTTATGCGGTATCTATTTTGCATATCCGATACTTAATTAATAAATCCGATATTCTGAAGCTTGTCCAACATATGCATTAGCCAGATTGGTCTAAATATGTGTTGGTCTAAAACTTGCTTTTGCAGCTACTAATAAACAATCTTTGGCGACATTGGCAGCTGCAGACTGATCAAATGAAGTCTTCTGCCAACTTTCGCCCTAGCACTCAATCAACCATCACAATTATAATGGTATCCATGAAAATTCCATAACCAGTTGCGTCCCCTTGCGGGTTTTCCAAAAAATGATCTCGGCCAATCACAATCGATCTTCTTGTGCAATTTTCCCTTTTATGGTCATGGGAGCTATTAATCCGACTACCGAATTAATTGAAAATCCCAACATATCATCGACCTCCACACCGTTCTCGATGTTAAAAATTCTTGCACCTTCTGTAGCCGTCGAACTATCCATTCCCAATTTTATCGATTTTCCAGTTTATTTCTCGTCTCGTAATTCTCTTTTAATCTGAAGTGAGGCGAACCCGTTACACAGGAGGCTCAAATTGTTTCCCTTGATTGCAGCACAACGGTGTAACTGGGGCTTGAAGCTGGAACAATCTGGTGTAAATAATTGTCGTTCGGCTATTTTCCTTTTCTTTGTTTAGGCCCATTCCTCCGGGGGTCTCATTATGTAAAACTTTAGAGTCCAGTTGTTGGGCCATATCTCTACCCAGTCCAAACCCACTAAATTTAATAACAGTTCTTTTAAATCAGCCCATTAACCAATCCCTTCCCACCACCTTCAACATCACGCTCTACAATAACAGACCTAAATTGTTCATAACCATCTTCTTTTACTGTATATCCCGACTCTCATACTTTTTATTGAACATCAGCAAATATAACTTCTTGCCTCCCAGTTAGGTACCATTGACAGCATTTAGAGTTGACATAGCTGATATCTCGGAATCAAATTGAACGAAACCAAAACTCTTACTGAAGAAGCTGCGCCGCCTCCTGTCCGGAACTGAAGGAGCAGCGCCGCAGCGGAAACTGGAAGCCGGAAGGTCCGACTCAACCTCCGTCCTCCTCCTCCGGCAGCTGCAAAATACATAGTAAGTATTTACTGTATTTTGTTTACAAATTACACAGAGTCACACAGCCTCCTGGCTCCGTCCTTCATTTTTGTGCAGGTATTTTACTATTTTGTTTTGATTATATAATGGGATAGTTAAATTGTGATTGAGTATGGATGATTAAGGATTGGGGTTGGACTTAATTTAGTGCTCTTGCCTCTTTGAATTGGGATTTTATAAATCTGCAGCATATATTAGTTATGGGATTGTAATGGTTGAGCTAAACAGCTAAATTCCACTCAAAATCAACACACGATTTAATATACTTAGCTGAGATTCAATAATCCAATTGAAATATCATTAATTGAACTGAAATTTAAAACATAATTGATGAAATAAGATGTGAAGAATAGAAGAGGCACAGATTCAGAGAACTAGAGAATAGAAGAGGGATAGATTAAGATGAAATGAAATTGTATAATGATAGACCAATGCTTAATATTTTATTGTGATTTGAGTATTAGGCCTTATGTATGGAAACTGGAAAGTAATTAAACTTTGTTTTTTTCACCTTTCAATAACTGTTGTTGGGGTGATTTGAGTCAAATACCATGGTTCCTAAATATGCATCCGGAGCTCAAAAAAAGAAGAAGAGAGAAAACTTTATTGTTGAATTTAAGTTAACGAATTTAGTTCCGTAAGACTCTTTTAAATAAAAAAAGTGGATTGTCTGCTATGACTTAGGAGTCCAAATTTTGAAGTTCGTCTCATGCTCCGCGAACACAGGTACGGCCCTGGCCGTACATATTAGATACAAGTTTCAGCCAAATAAAAAAATTCGCAAGATTTTAAGTAGGTGATTGACTTACCACAAAAACAAGGTCCATGTCATTGTCAACAGTAATAACATAGTAATACATATCAACTAGCTTTTCTGAACTGTGTGAGCAGCCTGATGTCCAGCAAAATCACTTGATTATTACAATGATAATAAAAAGGACAAAAAAAACACCAAGTAGAGAAAAAATTCACCTATTTTAAGAGAGCTGATGGGCAAATACTGGGTTACGGGATTCTTGATGATGTGTAAAAGTTTCTCACCCTTTCCAGCTGCAGTGATATGCAGCTTTTGTAGCAGTTTCACTGCTAAGTATTGTTAAAATAATTCATTATTAATGGGAATCTTCAAAAATAGTTTTTTATTTGAAAAATCTCGGATAAACTCACCCATGATATCAGGGAAGAGCTTATATGTCCTTGGCATACGTGCATGAGGTTTGATTTGAAAGAGAATACCTTGTTGTGTCCTCACATACAAAGCTTTCAATCTCCCACTTTTGTTCACGCAAAAATCGTCATCCTGAAAAATTGTCAATGCATGGAGTTATAAAGAATAACGTAGACCTGAAAGAATATATCTCCAATAAAATTTGTGAGCAATATTTCTGAAGTTATGTACGCGCACACTTTTTGTAACGACCTAAATCTTACCCTTTGAGTCGTTAAATATATATTGCAAAAATAAAACTTTCATAAAATATAATTATCTACAAAGTTACAATAATTAAAAATAAAACACTTTCTTAATCATAAAATTTATTTTTTTTAAAAAATTTATAAATTATCTCATATTCATTATACCACCGGTGGCTAGTTCCAAACTCCAATGTCTCGAACCTCAATTACCTAAAAGGGGGAAAATCATAAATAATGAGATAAAATCCCAATAAGTGAGCCACAAATTGTAATTCATATTTAAAACTTAGGAATTTTGAACGTACATAAGGAGATACCAGAAATAGAAATCGAAATTAGGTGACCACAATCCCAGTACATAAGCATAACGTACATAGGTGAATTTAGATCTGAACTTCGTGGCAATAATTCTCGTGCGTAGCACTACTAAACTCCGGTCCTTTGAACTTAAAACATATAGGACTCATATCATATTCATAAATCGATCAATTTGGATTTGGAGCCTGGCCTATAGTAAGGCCTAAAATTTTCTTTTCTATTTTTTGAAGCTAGATATGAAGCCCAACCCCAATCTAAGCCTAAGTTGTATATAGGTGAAGCTCACAAGTTCAAGCCCTAAGGCCTATTTAAAACCAAGTCTTAAGCAGTAAGTTATGTGAACGGGTCGAATCAGTGCTCCAGCTTAAAAAACCGTATTCCTCACCGTTAGAAGGAACCACAACCGTCGACTTTGCTAGAAATGGCAATTTAACCCGCCCCCCAGGTTGGCGGGGTGGTGAGGGGATCGTCGCCCCGTCTCGCCCCGCCCCGTGAATAATTAAAAAAAAAAAGTATCCAAATTTTTTTGCTACATCCCTTATACTGGATGGATTTCTCGTGGATATTGATTAAAGTTACTACAATAATTATAGATCAATCCGGCTTGATGATTGAAATTGACTGGGAATATTTTAGGAACTATTTTGTGTAATCTCTAGCTCTGCTGATGAATGAAGTTATGAAGAATCGAAGTCCGAAGATGGAAAAATATTAAATTTTGTATAAAGTCTAATTGCAAATGTTTAATTTTGGACATTTTGTTTACAGTGCTTGTTTTGGATAATGATGTAGCTAGTTTAATCATTATTTGTTTTGGATTTTAAAATTTTGAATTTGTATTTAAAAAGAAAAGGACATAAAACGGGGCAGGTCCGTCGTTCCGTCTAAGGCGGGGTGGGGCCGCCCCGAACCCGCCCCATTGCTATCACTAGACTCTGCAAACCCTCCACCTCGTTCTGATTGCTTAAGGCGGTTGTTGAAACACATTGAAAAAGTCTTTCATAACGAAATTTTCATACTTTTTATATATCCAGATAGCAAGAACGACTTCAGAGGAAAACAAAATGGCGTACCAAGGGGGTAACTTGAAGTCGACCTCCATAAACGGAGTGAAATTGTACACAGTATCCGGCAATCATCGCACTGCCACCTGGCTTCCTCCCAAGAAGCAAAGAGCTCTTCGTAAAAATCCAGGTACAATGGCATGGATAGATAAATATATATAGAAATTGCCTTTCCTTTTGTGAACAATATATCAGTTTTTTTAGTAATCGTTGATCACTTAATGGGTTTTACGTATGTGATATATTTATTTGGAGATATACTGGCTATTTTTATTTAGTTTTGAGATATAGGTTGTTCTTTTACTTCATTACTTTTTAGTTTATAATTTTATTGGATGCTAAAAGAGAGAAAAAATTTGCACTAATTTGGCACCTGGTGATTTTTGTAAATAGCTCAATTTCATTTTTGGTTACTTTTAGACTATCAGCGAAGAGTGGATTTGATACAGGATCTGAGGTTTGAAACTGCAACAACTAGAATTAAGGCGACCCCTGATGGCGAGTATCTTATAGCCTCAGGTGAATGCTAAATTTTGTTTTATAACAGTTTGTTTTTCTACTCCTGTACTTGTTTGTGTGCACCTATATAAATAAGGTTTCTTCTTTAACATCAGGCATTTACCCTCCACAAATCAAAGTATATGAGTTGAGGGAACTATCTTTGAAGTTTGAAAGACATTTTGTATCCGAGATCATTAATTTTCAGGTAATAATTTTTTGATTTGTCTAGAAATAAAATTGGACGTAATAAATATGTTTGTTATGTTTTAACTCTAAAGTCCTTTCTGTGATTGGTTAGTTTCAGTCAAGTAGTCCTTGTTTGGTTTAAATAAAAAAAATTTAGTAGATTTTGATGAAAGTTGATAAAATGTGTGGTTAAAGAGTTGATAAAAGATGCGAGTTCCATAAAATATGTGGTTGAAAATGAGTTTGAGAAAAAATGAGTTTGAGGAAATGAGGACCAAAATCATAGTCTTTTGACGAAGTTGTAAAAGACATTCATTCACTTATCTATTCATTACCAGTGAAGTTGTCGACTGGCTTCATTTGGTCACAAAAGTGAAAAAGAAGAATGATGTGCACACATCAATATTCCTGACAATTATATTTCATCAAGATATTGTTAACATTTGACTGCTTGAAGTTTTGATTTATTTTTCTTGAATGTGATGCCCCGGGTTTTGAATTCCCAAGTATCACTAAATCTTTCTTAAGAGTTTCAATTATAAAACATAAAGGAAAATTATATTGGATTATCAAACTAATGAATGACCAATGCTGAAAATAACATTAAACTAATATTTTCAAAGTTGCGGTTTCAGTGTGTTAATTTGAAAAGAAAAGATGTTCCATAAAAATCTTTCTAAAGCTTGATTGATGCCCCTTTTTTTTTTTTTGGGAATGGCATTTTTTTTTCAACTAGCTAATAAGAGGAAAAAATGTGCCTTTGATTGCTAAGGAGAAAAATTCTTCTTGTATTTTGTGATGTTCAAAGGTGTAGTATATGAAGGTTATTATAGAGTTTGAATGGGTGGTGGTTGCGGTTGTGTGGATTGGGGTGGAAACAACTGGTTGGGATTTTTTTGGATTTGAGAACGAAAGATTTGTAGGCTAGAGGAGAATGACTTGCTTTGATACCAATTTAACGTAGGAGCGTATTAATATGACAATAAACAATTGAAGAATAAAAAGGAAAAGGTTTCAAGAAGAGAAGAATTTGAGGGCAAATAGGAAATGAGTTCTACTCATATGATTAAGGGTTGAATATTACAATGAAATAAGTCCTCTATTTATAAAGCACTAGAAACCGAAAGAATATCAAGTAAAAAATTAATACATTATTGAAATATTTGAACTAATGTAGTCAAATCTAAGTAGATATATTTTGAATAAAACTCCATTTAAAAATCTCAATTAAAATAATCAAATCTAAATAGGTGTATTTTGAATAAAACTCTTATCTTTATCTGCATCGTACCTCTATTTCCATCAGATATTCAAAGTGTACACGGTAGATTTATAAATTGCATTACAAATTCTGTAAAAAAAAAAAAAATCATATTATACATAAATGTGACAAGAAAAATACGTAACTTAGATGGTAGGGATTTTTTGTGCATAGCGCTATTAAATTCCAGTTCTCTTATCATAGCTTATTCATATACCCATAAAACTTATTTTAAAATTAACAAAATTAGAAGAGAATTAGGTTTAATGCATTGAACTTTCTTTAACAAGAAAACTACTGTGTGTGGTGTGAATATTGTGTGCGTGTGAGTGAGTGGAGAGAAGTGAGGTGAAAGGTGGTGAAAGTTTGTTTCTCAGTGAGAGAAACGAGAGGTATGTGTGAGGGAGTTTGGGGTGGTGGTGTGTTTTCTTTCCCTCGTCTATATAAATGTACTAGTTGCTTGGCTTTGACCATGGATTTTATGCCGTCTTCGAACCTTAATCATTTCATTAGGCACTAGTCTTCAAACATAGCTACTTTCCTTCAAGCTCACAAGTGCATGTTTTTAACCCCAAAAGTATCCTTAATTTGTTGTAACAATAATTATCCCACTTTCTTACAATGAATATACTTATTTACATATCCTAATTATACTAATAAGTATACTTTTTAAATGTTAACATGCATCCATATATACAAATAAATTATAGCATCTATAAAAATCTAGCTTTATATGTCTTCTAGATTTTACAATGAAATTATTGGCACAATTAATTAGGTCCTTAAACGTTCAATTTTTTACTGCAAAGCTCAATTTCAAAAATGGCGGTTAGTAAAGGGAATTTTGGGTGTTACACAATAGACTTTTCATTCGCTAGGGGTTGAGTGATGTTGCTAACAGTTGATAAAAGCTGGTGAATCAAATGAAATGTGTTGTTAAAATTGAAATTTGACGAGCTTCACCAAACAAGCGCTTATTCGAAATTTTTATTTACGTCTATGCATGCACAACCATATTGCTTCATGAAGTATTATTTCAACTAGGTTTCTATTGAAACGTGGACAGGAAACTTAACAAAGATAAAATTATGCTATATAATTTATAATTTTTCTTATACATGTGTACATTTTTTTTTCCTAATAGGTATTGGATGATGATTATTCTAAGATTGCATTTCTCTGCGCTGATCGCTCTGTCTGTCTCCATGCTAAATATGGAAGTCACTACAGTTTAAGAATCCCAAGGTTCTTTCTCTTGCTTTCAACAAATATATGCAT
This sequence comes from Fraxinus quadrangulata, assembly GCA_903798255.1. Taxonomy (NCBI): domain Eukaryota; kingdom Viridiplantae; phylum Streptophyta; class Magnoliopsida; order Lamiales; family Oleaceae; genus Fraxinus; species Fraxinus quadrangulata. The sequence goes on from CAIGRB010134107.1 coordinate 36,315, forward strand.
TTTATTTGTAATTTACCGGTTCCCAGCTCCCAAGGTCATTTTCTTCTTGCTTTCTACGTATTATCTCTGTAACTCCTAAAATCTGAGAAATTTGCATTTGCCATGTTCTTTTATCTGTGTCTTAACATTCAACCAATTAGTTGTTGAAATGTGCTTAGGTAGGTGCTAGAGAGAGAATGAATTCTATATTAATCGCTATTAACTTTATTGAAAAATAAGAAATAGAAATTGATGACCCAACATATTTCAGTTTTCAACTGCATTATAAAATTTAGCCTATGTTTGGCCTCCATTTTCTCAAAAACTTATTTTTTTAAGAACTCATTTTCAGCTACACATTCTTCATTAAATATAATATAACACGTAAACCAAAACTTTTACCAATTTTTTAACCACATTCTCTAACAAAGCACCATTCCACAATACATTTTGGCCCAAAAAGGGGCTCAAACAGGGCTTAATGTGCTTCTATTTAATTGGAGAACACAGTTTAGACTTATTTAGAGGATCTTAAATAACATAATGTATGTGCTTAAGCAGGTTTGATTATTATGATGCTATTTTTCTGCTGGTGGACAAAACAAGTATGAGCAAGACTTCTACCGTGTTCTGTATCATAAATAGATATGCTAAAACTTCAATTAGATTTCCATCAATGTGATTCCCATCAAGTTGTGTATCATGGCTGGATTACGTTGTCACAGTTTGAATGCACTTCTTGTAAAGGAAGCTAACATAGGCTCAGATGATGAATTTCCATCTTCTATCTGCTTGATTTGTATATTTTCTTTCCTGCCTGCTTTTACCTTTTCTTAATGTGTCATCAGTTTCACTTTGGCTTTTTATTACTAATTATGCAGGATGGGAAGAGACATTGCATACGATTGCTGGTCGTGCGACATAATTTGTGCTGCTTCTTCTCCAGATCTATACAGGATAAATCTAGAACAGGTTTGTCTTGCAAATATCTTCATTTTGTTGTTTAAAATCAAATATTTTCACTCTCATTTGGATATGCGAGTTTGAGATTAGTGGTTGATAAGATCATTAACCTCAATGACTTTACGTGAAGAAAGGGAACCTCCAGCCTCTCCCGACAAAAATAAATAAATAAATAAAATGGTAGGCTTATTCCCGAAATAAACTTTGTCGCAATTTCATTTCATCTAAACCACCTTTTTCCATTCTTTCAGTAGAAAGCAAAGGTACATGCCGACAGACCACTACCAACAAGTTGAGCCTTATTCCTGAAAGAACCTTTCTTGCAATTTCATTCGATCTAGAGCCTAACCCTTTTGGAAGGCAGATGAAAACAAAAAACTTCTGCAACTAACTCGAGGATGTTTAGTTTGATTGATCTCATCTACTCCACGTTGTTTCCACTCTCCTAAGTAAAAGAGGAGGGACTTGGCTGATTGTAGGTGTCTATTTGTTGGAAAATTTAGAAGTTGAAGTATGGCTTTTTAATCTTTAAAGAATATAAGAAGGCAATGCAATAAAAAATTAGGAGAATGGTATGTTAAAACTAAGATTAGTTTAAGATAGTGAACTGTATAGATTATTGAAGGCCCATACTATTAAGCCTCAATTTGGCAAATTTATAAATGGTTTATAAAGAGGAATAGTAGTGGATCCTATGAAATGTGTGAATAATAATGAGTAGGAGTTATGAATGTTGAAATTAATGTTTGATTTTGACTTAATTTATAAACTATTTGACTTATTAAAAGAAGATAAAGAGTTCTATGTTTTGACAGTAATAATAAAAGTGCACTACATTTGTTCATTTATGGTGCTTCTAATTGGAATAAGGTTTAACTTCTGGTGGATACACTCTATTGTATTTTCTTTCTCAGCATTTTATATGCTTTAAGAAAGAAAGATGAGATTATCTTAAATATTTTCTAGTTTATTTTTTCAGGGGCGTTTCCTCTCCTCACTAAACACACAATCCCCAACTTTAAATGTGGTGTCTCGCAGGTTAGTGTAACTTGTTTCCGCTTTTATGCCATCTTCTAGCTCTTTTATCGTAAGGATTATTTTAAACCTTTCATTTGTATTTCTTGATTTGGTCTTGGCGTGTAATTGTCTTACTGTCGGACATTCTTCCTTTCCTTTGTATTTTTTTTTTCCTTTCAGCGACATTCATGGATTAGTTGCTTCTGGTGGTGAGGATGGAGCTGTGGAATGTTTTGACATGAGAACGAGATCTTCAGTTGGGAGGATAAATACCGTTGCATCCGCCGTTGACATTGATGAGGTAGCGAATTTTATATAACTTTCTATAACTTTGACTAGATACCATGTCCAGTTCTTGGTGACTACCCTGAGACTAGTTTTCCTTGACCTTTAAAAGCATTGAAGTTGGTATGCTTGAAATGAAGTTACATGTGTAACGTGCTTTTGTTTGCCCATTTGAATATAATATCCATGTTTGTTGGAAAAATCAATACTGTCCTTTTCCTATCTAGGACTCTGTTTCCTTTACTACCGTAGTCTAGGGAAAGGGGGGCAAGGGGGTTGGGTGATGATTCTTAAGTGCCTGAATATTGTCAATGGAGGTTTCTTTAATTGATATACATCTTTGATATTATGTGAAAATTGCAGGAGGTTACTGCGATTGAGTTTGGCGGGAAACATGGTTATTTCATGGCTGTTGGAAGTAGTGGTGGAAAGGTATGCCTAAGAATGTTGTATTTACTGTTCATTGCAGATTTGCGGTCATATGTTATTATCTGTCACTTTGTTTACTTTTTGAATCATTTTCTTATACCATATTGGTAACACTAGGTGTTGAGTAAGTTACTTATTTTGTGCTTGCTAACCTAGTGAATTTTTTCATTTAGCCCCTGTTTGAGCCACATTATTTTTTTCATTCTCATTATTTTACTCATCTTCAATCACACATTCTTCAATAAAATAATATTTTCCATCATATCAATAAATTTTCCTTTTTTTTCAACCACACATTCTCCATCAATCTACTATTCCAGAATTCATTCTTCCAAAATAATGTGGCTCAAACATACCCTTGATGAAATATCTATTGACCATTTGATTTTTCGGCTACTCTTGGTTCTGCATCATATTTCCCATCCTAGAGGATCTTGTTCTATATCTGTTCGCTTGCTGGCAACTTCTTGGTTTTTAATCTGCATTATAGCCATGTCCTCGTTATACCCTTGCTGTTGCATGTAGAAACATTTATGCATCAAAAGATTGATAGCTGTACTAAATAACATAGGTCCTTTGGTAGGACAAGTAATTAGGTCTCTCTTCTTCAGGCCAAGTTTGTGTCTACCTGGCTCAACACAACATTGATTCAGTCTGCATGGGAAGGAAACTGTTAAGTTGCATGATTGCATTGTTTTGTAAATAGATGCAGATGTTTTCAACTACCAAATAAACAGAAACATTTTAATATTGGATAGGGCATATGGCAATCCTCTATTTGGAAAACAGGCTGCAGCACAAAATGAAAACCACCAAAACGAATAGTATATTCCTGTTTTATCTGTTTCCTTTTTGATACATCGTGTTATGTGAAAGTGATGGTTTTCTGTACTAACTGTTGAAGTTCTTTTCCCTTAACTGAGGAATTATTGTGCACTTATTTTCTTCAAAAATTCAGGTTCTGATTTATGATTTGCGCAAATCTAATCCTGTGCGAGTGAAGGATCATATGTGAGTTACCTCTACTAACTTCTTAGTTACTCCAGTTATTTGATAATAGGTGAGGATCTTTATACTATCATGGGATATTTACTTTGGGAATCTGTCATGGTTTTGCAGGTATGGCACCCCTATACTGAACATTAAGTGGCATAAAACCCTAAACTCTGAGAGAGAAAAATTAATCACTACTGATAAACACACAGTCAGGATTTGGGATTCTGAGACTGTAAGGAACTTTTTCATCTTTTTAGTTGACTGTTTATCCCATGCTTGCTTCACATTCTGTATTTTGTGCCTTGAAGATGATTATACAATTGCCTTCACATTTAGATGTTGGATGGATGTGCTGCTGAGCTCTGGAGAGTCCAAGCATATAGATTTATTGCTAATATTTTCCAACTATTGTATTATGAAGGATAACTGTTCAGGAACTGATAAATTAAATATGACTGTAATAGGTTTTTTTTTTTTTTTTTAAAACATAATCACGACATAAATAAAATCAACTATTCAATTTTAAAAATTTATGGAAATAATTTATTTTAGTCTGAGTAGAGCATAGAGCACCTAATATGATCAATAAACTAAGGTTTTGTTGTTATCGACCATGGAATTCGACATTTTTTGGTTAATTGTAAATAGTTGTGTTACTACGAAGAAGATGGGGATGCAAATTCAGTTCCGAACTATTTTTTGGAGGAAAATAACCTTGTAATGGTTAATTGTAAATAGTTGTGTTACTACGAAGAAGATGGGGATGCAAATTCAGTTCCGAACTATTTTTGGAGCAAAATAACCTTGTAATGGTGGTTTGAAAAATATAATATAAAAAGGAGGCCTTTGTATACATTTTACCAGGGTTTACAAATTTTTGGGACTTGATTAAGTTCAGTTAATTTCAGGGGGAAGGTATGACTAGCATCGAGCCTGCTGGTGGGAAAATTAATGATTTGTGTGTCTTCAAGGAAAGTGGGTTGATGTTGTTGGCTCTAGACAGCAGCCAAATACCATCTTACTATATACCAGACCTTGGACCCGCTCCAAAGTGGTGCTCTTATTTGGAGAACTTAACGGTGTGTTTACTTGATGTCCTAATAATATCTTGTATTATTACGCCTTATTTGATGTAAATGATGATGCTAACATTTGCCTGTCCAGGAGGAGCTCGAGGAGAATGCACAGACTACTATTTATGATGATTACAAATTTTTGACAAAAGAAGACCTTGCGAAACTGAACTTAACTAATTTGATTGGTACCAATCTTCTAAGAGCCTACATGCATGGCTTCTTTATTGACTACCGGCTGTACAAAAAGGTATAGTCTTCAATCTGCTTACAAAATTTTTTTATCCTTCATCTTGATAGTCCTTCACTTACCTCTTGGCTATCCAACATTTTTTATGGCTAGGATCCAGCAAATGAGTTTTCTTATCCTTTGAAATTTATCATCCCAGCAATTCTTATAATTTCTTGTCGACAAAAAAATAAAATAAAATAAAAATTATTTAAGTTTTGGTTTTAATGTTTTGGAGGTTTATGTTATCAGATTCTTGTTCTAATAAAAGCTTTATTGACTTTTTAACTGCAGGCAAAAGATTTGGCAGATCCTTTTGCTTATGAATCTTATATAGAGAAGCGGAAACAGGAAAAATTGGAAGCTTTACGTGCCTCTCGAATTACGGTTTGTTACTTTTCATTTGTATTGTTTGTACATTTTTTTACTAAAGCCATGGTTTTTTTGTATCCGGGATATGGTTTTATCGTTCTTTAATCATTTGTCTGCTTAAAGTTCAGGAGAAAGAATATCATTTCCTATTTTGAAGACATTACTAAATAGACTAGTTTGATTTCAAACTAAATTATGTTTTTGAACATCTCTTTGCATTGATTATATCACCATTCCCTTTCTTTTAGATCTTTTGATATGTATACATTCAATCTCGTTTTTCTCATCTTTTTGCAGCTCAAGAAGAGGCTGCCAAAAGTTAATCGGAATCTGGCAGCCCGACTTCTTGAAGAAGAAGATGCTCAAACTGAAAACATGGAAACTGATGGCATTGATACTCAGAAAACATCTGATGTCAAGAAAATATCAAAGAAAAAGAAAGGTCTCACCAGTGAAGTTCTCAAAGACGAGCGGTTCACGGAGATGTTTGAGAATAAGGTACTCCCTTGGTTTGATAATTGCCAGATGTTCTTTGGTGATTAGAATTCCAATCATCCTTTTTGAAATTTTTGTTAAAATGGTTGAAGAATTAAGAAAGAGAGAATAAAAAGCAGAACCATTCAACAAACAACGGAAGAATGACAATCTTTGTACATGTATATATGACTAGGCGACATCTTTTGTCAAGTAAAAGAAGTTTACCTCCGAGAACGAACAGATAAAATATGGTGGTTATGCATAAGAATTGCTTCCTACATTTCCTCTGAAATCAGGATGCATTTTCCAAATTTTTTTTAAAAATAATTACTCAACCTTTATCCGAGTTTGGGACCGACTACTTTAATTTCGAGTAGACGGATTTAAAAATT
>CAIGRB010134107.1:44922-56867 GCA_903798255.1 Fraxinus quadrangulata
GTATAGTTTTTGTCATTCATAGTTCATGAAACAGAATACAGTTAATATAATACATTAACTGCATTTGTGCTCCCAATATATATATATATATATGTATAAAATATGACTTGAAAAGGTAAAGAAAGATTTCCATTTTATGGTGTAAATATTGCATTGCCAAAATAAAATTTAAATAGATGTAGTAAATCCATGGTGCTTTTCTTACAATCAGACTTTCTGCATATATCATATCGTTGAATGCAAAATAGTAGCATATACGCGTAATGAATATTATGAACTGTGTTCACCCTTTTTGCTCTTGTGATTACATAGTGAAGGTGCCAGAACTAGAATTATATATGTATAGATATTTATTTTTAAACAAATAACTAAAACTATAGTTACGCATCCAAAAGGATGCATGTCTTACAAATCTAACGAGTCTCCAAAAAGAACTGGGAAAAAAATTTGACGCGCTTATTATAATTATCTTTTTTGTTTTGTATAAAATCTATTTAAGGGTTCTACTTTTGAATATAATTGCAGATTCTATGAAATGAAGGATGGGCGACATGCAGAAGCATTTTCGAAGGGTGTATCTCTTGTGGAGGAGTTTTCTCTTCCTATGGGAGAGAGGGTGGCAAAAGAGCAGCAACGAGCTTCGTATGCTTCAAAGCATGATGTCATGATAGTTGGAGGGGGGTCACGGGAAATTTCTTTTAATCCTAGAAGCTCCAAAAAATACGTGGAGGACGGTGAAGATAAGGAAATGCGACGTGGGAAGAGGGGAGTACAATCATTGAATCTAAAAGATGGGTCTGGTTTTCGAGGCCGTGGAAGAGGAGGGGGGTTTCGTGGGAGAGGAAGAGGCAGAGGAAGAGGCAGAGGAAGAGGGCGAGGGCGTCAGTGAACTTGACTAGAGTACTTGGAGAGGGATGGGTGTGTCTTCATACAATGTTACGGAGCCATGGGCGAATTTTTGACTTGTACACCAGCTGTACAATAAGGTTATTTGAAGATAGTTTATGGTAATTAAAAATATTATTATTATTCATTATTATTGCAGGATGATCAATTGTAGAATCGAGTATTATAGTGAATGGAAAAACATCAACCTGTTCTGTTGTATTTTTTTACGTGCCTGATGAAAATGTACTATGAAAATCACAGCCCATGTTTTGAATAAACATCAGAAGGCACTGTTAAACTACATAATAGTGATATGATTCATTGTTCAAAGTTACATGATAATGAAATGACTAATATACCAAAGTCTCGGTTTGGTAATGATTAAAATTCAAATTTTTATTAAAAAAATTAAAATCACCAGTTAATTTTAGTCACAAATTTTATAGAACTGACAATTCATCAATTTTTATCGAATTGTAACTAATAAAATTTACGACATGGACTTGTATGTTACTTGTCTATGGTTATGCCTTACTGTGCTTTGCTTAACATAGGGTGCTTTGTTTGGGAGTGATTATTTGAATTGAAAAATAATTGACGATCTTATTATTGAAAAGTGGAAACAATTATGGTTAATGTGAAAATTTACTTTATTGAGATAATGGTCCTTTCAAAATACTGAACTTGTGTGACTCTTACATTCTTCTAAATTGATAAACCTCGTGAAGATAATGAAAAGTTTTAAAACTCTAGCAACATAACAATATTAATATATAATTAGACTAACTTTCATAGCAACACTTGAAATTGTTAATAAACCCAATTTAGAAGGCACTTAATGAATTTATTTATTTTTTTCTAAGAAGGTTGAATGTAGCTACAAAATGGAGAGAGAAAGAAAAAGATGAATATTTATTTGTTAATCATAATGCAATGATTGTAGAAAGTGGAGGATTAAACTGTAAAGATTCAAATATGAATGATCCAAGATGCAATTAGAAAGGGTCTCGAGCTGAATAAAAGAAATTTAGGGACCAAAATGAATAGGGAAGCAAACTTGTGCCTTGTGATTGCAAGTCATAAGCCCATGCATCTCAAGTAAGGGACTTTCGTTTCGAGCAAGCGTAAAACCTTGCTTGTGTGATCCCAGCCATATAGGCAATGTGATTACCAAGGCATATCCGACAAAATTTCTTTCGTTTCTTTATTTATTTCAACCTCTACTTAAAATGAAAATAGGGAACAAATTTTGACCTAACTCTTGGCTTATAAGTACAATCATTTTTATTTCATTCAAGAAAAGTTTTAGAGATACAAAAACACATACTTTTTCACATAAATTATATACAATTATTTGGAGTATGAAGAACTATAAAAAGATACGAGAGAATTATTTGAGAATTATTGAAGAGATTCAAGATTTAAAGACCATCTTCCACATTCTTTCAACGCTTTAACTCTGGATGTGGACTTTCAATCTAATTTGTGTTTTTGTATATAAGGTTCGGGTGGTTTTATAAATGTTGGGGTAACAATTAACCTCCTACTATTATATTTTAGTGTTAGTTTCCATATTTTGGTTTTGAATGATTGTTAGGATTTTAATGCATTTTCAATTATGCAGCTGATAATTAAATTGATTTGTGATTTCTTTTGACATTCGAGAAAATAAATAGAAATTATAGCACGTAATAACAATATTGTAAAGTTTGTTATTCGATATTGAAGCGAAAGAATATAAGAGTATTCGTAGTCTTGGTTCTTTTTGTTATTCAATTCCATAAAAGCTTCTTAGTAGTTTAATAGCTTTATGCTTAGTTAGTTGTCGATTTAATTAGTCATAATCAAAATCACTCATATTTTTGTTATTTGTTCAGAGTTACTATTAATTGGAACCCAATTAAATATTTTGTCCTCGCGGGAGCAATTCTTTATTCACTTTATTATTTGATTATGATACAATACACTGCAAACTTCTAGCCAGTGATAGTCAACCAGGCACAAGAGGTCTTTAATGCACCATGGAATTGCTTGACCTGAAGTTAGACTCGACTTACAGGTGCACATTCTACAGTGGATTAACAAATGGTGCAATTGTACGACATAATTGACTAATCTTTACTTATAAGTCAATTTCATTTGTTTTAAAATTACACAATTGTAGCAAAAGCTTCTTGGTGGTTAACATTTAGCACTCTATTTTTATCCACACATCTTGTAGACCCTGAATTTACTTGATTTTATTTGTTCAATTGTTATCCACACACTTCGTAATATCAAAGAATGTGATCTAATAAAAACTTTCCCAATCACGATCTAATTACACTCCTTGGTTGCAAATGTGGTTCATGGAATAATATGATATTTCAAATATTTGATCCAATAAGGGTATAAATTAATAACCTTACTAGATATTTTAATATTTGCAACAAAAACAAAAGAATGGGAAAATGGATGGAAATTCTTTTTGGTCGATGGAAAATGAAAAATATCTATTATTAACAATTTAACAAAAATGTTCGAAATGGCATGCGAAAAGTCTAAGTTTCCATTTTTGTTGAATGTCCACACTGAAGGGCGGCCCACATATCATCTACGATTAAGGAAGAGATAGTATCGTGCGTTCAAAATTTCAAGTACTGTGGAGATGTGTGCGCATAGTGCCAAGGCCATTGGGTAACTTAGCTACTATGGGAAATTTTCAGCACACTTCAGAAACTGAGTCTGCATACTTGATATTATACATGTGCGCTTTCTTTTGATGACACCTTTCATTTGTATAACAAATGTGGCAGTTGCAAATTTATTTATGGATAATATTGTAGCATTATGGATTTAGACACAATATTTTAATATGTTCGTTTGATTTGTTTTAATTTGCTAAGTCTAATATCTGAATTTTTTGCAAGCGAAAAATCCTTGGAGTGACTATCCAACAAAATCACTGAAAACGTTATAGTAATGTCTGCCTCTCGAGGGAAATTCAATTGCAAAATTTTGATGATATCGACATTCCATGTGTGATAGCATGTCACACCCACGTGGATGTAGGCAAAANTGAAGAGATTCAAGATTTAAAGACCATCTTCCACATTCTTTCAACGCTTTAACTCTGGATGTGGACTTTCAATCTAATTTGTGTTTTTGTATATAAGGTTCGGGTGGTTTTATAAATGTTGGGGTAACAATTAACCTCCTACTATTATATTTTAGTGTTAGTTTCCATATTTTGGTTTTGAATGATTGTTAGGATTTTAATGCATTTTCAATTATGCAGCTGATAATTAAATTGATTTGTGATTTCTTTTGACATTCGAGAAAATAAATAGAAATTATAGCACGTAATAACAATATTGTAAAGTTTGTTATTCGATATTGAAGCGAAAGAATATAAGAGTATTCGTAGTCTTGGTTCTTTTTGTTATTCAATTCCATAAAAGCTTCTTAGTAGTTTAATAGCTTTATGCTTAGTTAGTTGTCGATTTAATTAGTCATAATCAAAATCACTCATATTTTTGTTATTTGTTCAGAGTTACTATTAATTGGAACCCAATTAAATATTTTGTCCTCGCGGGAGCAATTCTTTATTCACTTTATTATTTGATTATGATACAATACACTGCAAACTTCTAGCCAGTGATAGTCAACCAGGCACAAGAGGTCTTTAATGCACCATGGAATTGCTTGACCTGAAGTTAGACTCGACTTACAGGTGCACATTCTACAGTGGATTAACAAATGGTGCAATTGTACGACATAATTGACTAATCTTTACTTATAAGTCAATTTCATTTGTTTTAAAATTACACAATTGTAGCAAAAGCTTCTTGGTGGTTAACATTTAGCACTCTATTTTTATCCACACATCTTGTAGACCCTGAATTTACTTGATTTTATTTGTTCAATTGTTATCCACACACTTCGTAATATCAAAGAATGTGATCTAATAAAAACTTTCCCAATCACGATCTAATTACACTCCTTGGTTGCAAATGTGGTTCATGGAATAATATGATATTTCAAATATTTGATCCAATAAGGGTATAAATTAATAACCTTACTAGATATTTTAATATTTGCAACAAAAACAAAAGAATGGGAAAATGGATGGAAATTCTTTTTGGTCGATGGAAAATGAAAAATATCTATTATTAACAATTTAACAAAAATGTTCGAAATGGCATGCGAAAAGTCTAAGTTTCCATTTTTGTTGAATGTCCACACTGAAGGGCGGCCCACATATCATCTACGATTAAGGAAGAGATAGTATCGTGCGTTCAAAATTTCAAGTACTGTGGAGATGTGTGCGCATAGTGCCAAGGCCATTGGGTAACTTAGCTACTATGGGAAATTTTCAGCACACTTCAGAAACTGAGTCTGCATACTTGATATTATACATGTGCGCTTTCTTTTGATGACACCTTTCATTTGTATAACAAATGTGGCAGTTGCAAATTTATTTATGGATAATATTGTAGCATTATGGATTTAGACACAATATTTTAATATGTTCGTTTGATTTGTTTTAATTTGCTAAGTCTAATATCTGAATTTTTTGCAAGCGAAAAATCCTTGGAGTGACTATCCAACAAAATCACTGAAAACGTTATAGTAATGTCTGCCTCTCGAGGGAAATTCAATTGCAAAATTTTGATGATATCGACATTCCATGTGTGATAGCATGTCACACCCACGTGGATGTAGGCAAAACAAATCGACATTTGAAGTAGTAGGTAATATGACAAATTCTTTCATTTTATTTCAAGTTTAATCTTTTCGAAACTGTTTATGCTGAGAAATATATCTCGTATCATCTTCATTTTCAATTGAAATGCTGTCTCTATTTAGACTTTAATTCGATTTTGTTGTGGTTTATTTGTGCATTTTGTCACACTTGAAACTCCCCCCATACGTGTTTCTTTAGTTCTTCTTTTAGGATGTTAGGGTTCTTTCTTTCCAATAGCTATTGAAATTTGCTAAATCTCTTGTATAGTATATAGGTATACGTGGACTATAACTGACAGTTTGCACAATCCATTGATTGCCAAAATTCTGAATGTTAGCTGCTAATGTTTCTTGCTATTGTCTGATTTTCTGAGCATTGAGGTGTGATTTTGTTGATACTTGATATCAGATGGCATCAGTAATTGGCTACGGCGATCAACATGTTAAAGACTACTCAATGAGCTCTCTACGTAGAACATCCCAGGATGGACCATCTACCACGACAAGACCCTCTACTCTTATGATGGGCCATCTACTGCGTGGCCCTCTACATCCATGCTAGGTAGTCAACCACTACGAGGCCCTCTACGGTCATGTTGGGTTATCGACTAATATAAGGTCCTCTATATCATACTAGGTCGTTTACCATTATGAGGCGGTTGATCACTATGAGGACATCTACGTTCTATTAGGCCGTTTACCACTATGAGACCCTCTACATTCATTATGAGACCCTCTATCTCTACGAGGCCAACACAACACTTAAACCATAAAAAGTCATGAATTGGATGAAAATCGTTCAATGGTTATCATGGCACAACCAACCATGGATATGTGGAGGTCCTCCACTCAGAATGTGGGAATGATGGGAGAAGCTGTGTGGGACACGTGACACGATAACCACCCAATAGTTATAAGGCTCCAGTCACTTATATATACTCCAAAGGGAAGACGCGTATGTATTTGAAAATTTTTTGCTATCTAAATTCACACAATCTTTTCTTCCTAAGTTTACATTCCTGATTCATTTACTAATTTTCATGTAGGAGGTATAATGGGAGGTAGAAAATCATAAGTGAAAGTCAAGTGACGATCAAAAACCCACTAATAAAAGCAAGTCAAAGAATGAGCGCGTAAACAAAGGGTACACTCAGGATCGGTCCATCAAGCAAATGCGGGAAGAGGTTAAGGCGTTCACCCTTTTGAACACTCCGTACGCAAAGTTGTTGATGGAAATACGGGACATGAAGGAGCTCGAATGGTCAAATTCGATGTCGATGCCATCCAACAAAAGAAATCATAGCAAGTGTTGTCATTCTCATAAGGATCATGGACATGATATTGAAGATTGCATGGAGCTAAATGAGAAGATCGAGCGCCTTTTAAGATGGAGACTCTTGAACAAATATGTGAGAAATGACATAGGCAAGCAAAATATTGAGGATCGTCTTCCCATTTAGAGCCAAAGTGATAAACGTGATCACTAGCTGAATAGCAGTGGGCGAAAACTCGAATTCAGCTAGGAAGAGCTATGTAAGCTATGTTGGGACCTGCTCTATCCAGAAGAAGGCAATGTTCAATCAGAGCATCACTTTTGGTGAAGAAGACTTAATTGGCGTAGTGTGCCCCATGATGATGCCCTTGTAGTTGTGGGTGACATAGAAGATTTTGATGTCAAGAGGGTGCTGATCGACAAAGGAAGTGCAGCAAATGTTCTCACATGGGATGCTTTTCTATGTTTGAAGATTTCTCTCTAGAAACTGAAAACGACGACCATATTTCTACAAGGTTTTGGAGGGACAACTGTGATACCGAAGGGAACTGTGGAGCTTCCAGTCACGCTGGGCACTTATCCAACAACCGTGGTGATCTTGACAAGCTTCTTAGTTGTCAAAACCCCCAAGGCATACCATGTCATCTATGGTCGACCGTTGCTAAACACCACAGGTGTCGTTCTCTCAATTTACCATCAATTCATGAAGTTCCCGAGTAGTAGAGGGGTTGGGTGTGTAAGGGGGGATCAATATGCATCTAGAAAGTACTACGTTGATAGTACAGGCGAAAAGTTTTCCACCAGTTATGATGCTAGATGTAGATCCCCTAATGGGATGAATCGAGCTGCTTGACGTGATCGAAAAAATTTTAGTATCGGAAGGCCACGAGTTCAACATTGGAGTAGATTTGGAATTTTACGAAAAGGAAGAACTGGTAAAATGTTTAGCTAATAACTTGGACATTTTTGCATGGAGTCTAGGAGACATCCCAAAGATTAACCCATCAATAGTCCAGCATCGTTTTGGTGTTCTACCAGGGAAAAAGCTAACGAAGCAGAAGAAAAGAAACTTTACCTCAGAAAGGCAAGTCGCGGCGAAGATGGAGGTTGAGAAGCTGCTGCGACGAGTTTCATCCGGAAAGTGCAATACCTCGAGTGGTTGCCAAACATCGTGCTCGTAAAGAAATCGAATGGGAAATGACATATGTGAGTAGACTACACCGGCTTGGACAATGCGTGTCCAAAAGACTCATAAAAACTTTCCCGGATAGACCACCTAGTGGACGCCACGTCGGGTCGTGAAAGGCTTAGCATTCTGGACACGTTTTCTGGTGTCATCAAATTTCGATGGTCGAGTCTGATCAGGAGAAGACGTCCTTTATCACTGACTTCGGGACGTATTGTTATATGACCATACCGTTCGGACTAAAAAACATTGGGAAACCTATCAGAGGATGGTGAACAGTGTCTTCCATGGATTGATTGGAAATGTTATGGAGGCCAGCATCGATGACATGTTGGTCAAAAGTACCAATGTTGACAACCACGTGGCTTGCTTATAGAAAATATTCGACGTCGCCCAACAGAATAGATTGAAGTTCAACCTGGAGAAATGTGTTTTTGGTACCACCGGTGGAAAGATCATGGGTTTCATGATAACGCAGAGGGGTATTGAAATAAATCCATATAAGATTCGGGCGATTCTAGAGATGAACAATCCTACTAGTAAGAAGGACGTCCAAATGCTGACAAAATGGGTAGCAGCCCTGAATCGCATCATGAGTCGAGCAGTAGATAAATGTTGCCATTTCTTCAAGGCGATTGGGGGCTCTACAAACTTTGAGTAGACTTAGGAATGCGAAGAGTCGCTCGAGTCTTTGAAGCATACATTACAGTAACCACCAATTTTGACTAGTCAGTGCTCCAGGGATTTGTTGCGTCTTTCATTGCAATATTACCACAAGCAGTCAGTGATATCTTAGTAAAAGAATTTTCCAAGGGCTCAGAGGTCGGTTTAATATGTAAGCTAAGTGCTAAAGGGCGTGCAGACAAGATATAGCTTGGCTAAGCAACTGGTGCTGGCATTGGTCATTGCAGTTAGAAAATTGAGGCCATACTTCCAACCTCACACAATACATGTGATGACTCATCAGCTGATTAAGCAGATTTTACATTGACCAGAAATCTCAGAAAGATTGCTTAAATGGGCAATTAAGTTGAGTGAGTTCGACATCGAATTCAAACCAAGAACAACTATCAATGCACAAGCTCTAGTAAATGGGCAATTAAGTTGAGTGAGTTTGACATCGAATTCAAACCAAGAACAGCTATCAATGCACAGGCTCTAGCGGGCTTTATCGCCGAGCTTACCACCCTGCCTGAACAACATACATGACAGAAGGCGGATTTGAAAACTTTTGTGGATGGGTTCTCGAGCGACAAAGGATCTAGAGCAAGGATCATAATGATAGGACCATAATTTAAGAGTTGGAATATTCGTCACTCTTCAAATTCTCAGCTATAAGCAATGATTTCGAATATGAGTAGTGATCACAGGCCTCGGCTTAACAGCCATTGTTGGGATTTGTAGCGATTATCCGTTGACAGTTGGACAGGTGACAAGGGAATTCAAAGTGAAGGACGGAAGAATGGGAGCTTATTTGATGAAAGTAAAAAACTTGCAAAGAGGATTTATAAATTTCATGATAACCAAGGTCCCCCAGAAAGATAATGAGCGAGCATACCCATTGGTCAGACTTGCATATGCTAACCCGAAGAATTTGCCTCGCACAGAAAGCGTGCAAGTCCTACGATAGCCCAGTGTTCAACACACGATCAACATTTTGAACATAGAGCATGAAAAATGTTGGATGAATTCATTGATTATCTCACCGAAGATAAGGTGCTAGAAGATGGTCTAGAGGCAAATAGGTCGAGGGCTTGAGTAGCTTTGTTCACCATCATCAATGGACAACTTTATAAGTAGGATTTTACCATGCCATACTTAAAGTATGTCATCCATAATTAATATCCCAACTTCTCAATAAATAAAAAATTAAAAATTAACAACAAAATTTACTGGAATAATTACAGGCTGATATAGGTATGCGTACATCCAAAATACATAGTAATGTGTGTCTGTATCTCTACTATGTAAATTTCTTTTGTGGAAAGATGTCGGTAGAGTCGAACACAAACCGACTGTGGATATTGGGAGAAACCCTAGTTTTTTCAATTAGGGGAAAACTGAACTTGAAAAGTAAAACAATTTGGATTTGGAGTTTGGCCCGTAGAAAGGCCTAAAATTTTCTTTTCTATTTTTTGAAGCTAGATATGAAGCCCAACCCCAATCTAAGCCTAAGCCATATATAAGTGAAGCCCACAAGTTTAAGCCCAATTGTAAGGCCTATTTAAAACCAAGTCTAAAGCAGTAAGTTATGCGAACGAATCGAATCAATGTTCCAGCTTAAAAAACCCTATTAAAACCATTCGACGTTGCAAACTTTCCTCACCGTTAGAAGGAACCATAGCTGTCGACTCTACAACACCCTCCACCTCGTTTCGATTGCTCAAGGCGATTGTTGAAACACATTGAAAAAGTCTTTCATAACGAAATTTTCATACTTTTTATCTATCCAGATAGCAAGAACGACTTCAAAGGAAAACAAAATGGCGTAACAAGGGGGAACTTAATAAAGCACAACAAACTTCCCTATTCTACCCCAAGCAATCATACAAACCTTCCAACTTTACCAATTTCAAGAGAGGCCCTCTCGAGAATACAAATAACCCCAAGCTTGTAATTCCTATTTTGATGTGTAATTCCTAGTGTGTAATTCCTTCATCAATTTTAAGAGAGGCCCTCTAGTGTGTAATTCCTTCCTCGGTTTTCTTTCATGTTCCAAAGCACTTAAGGTTTTAGTTTACCTTCTAATGATTCTCTATTTTGATGAAGATTGAACCTAGCAAGAAAAGACCTGCGGAGTCAGCTGCCAAAACACCTGTTACAGATAAGAAGGCAAAAGCAACTCCACAGAAAGCAGGTGATTTTTCTTGTTCTTTATTTACATTTTATTATTCCCGTCTACAGTAAGACTGTATTTTTTACTAAAAATAATATACTTGCACAGAGATTCTGTTCAGTTGTATAAGAAGTGTCCGAAGTGAACCCAATTTTAGTCTGATGGATGTTGCATGTTAGTCAGTCTAATTGCTGAGTGGATTTTTATATTGAAATATATATTGCTTTTACTGTTCTATTCCTCTCTGGACTGATAATGTATAATGTTCTCATACTCCAGATAGCAAGAAAGGTGGTGGTCATGTTGACACACCTCACCCCTCGAAACAGACCGCAAAAACTCCTGCCAACAAGTCAAACCAGCAGACTCCGAAATCAGCTGGATCACACGCTTGCAAGAGCTGCAACTTGTATGTTTTGAATCCATTATTACCTGGAGATTTTATAGAAATCACACGATTAACACTAATATGTTTTTGGATTTTTTTTTTTTGGTTGCAGGACATTTTATTCTGAGAATGCTCTGGAGTCCCACTCAAAGGCTAAGCACATCAGTGGAAAGTAATATTGATTTTTGCACATTGTTTTGGATTTTGCACTGTAAGTTTTGGTGGTTGGGCAGAGTTTAAGGCAAGTGGTACGCTATATTAGGTTTTGTTCCATGTAGCGTCGAGTAGATTATTTTGGGCTTCCTACAGTCTAATTCAGTGCAAATCAAGTTCTCGTGCTATGTTGGATGGTATTTCTGACTATTAACATGTATGTTGTCTACAATATCTTTCTTTATAACATTCTATTACCGGCTATTTTTGAGCTTCCGCATACTTTAATTCAGCATCGTGATATGTTTTTGCATAAATTGGCAGCACAAATATCATGGCTTTGCCAAAACTTCTTGGCTGAGCTCGTGGGTTTAAGGGCCGAGCCGGCTCGGCTCTGCCCATTGCAATGACTAGAGATAAGAAAATTACAACAACGGTGTTGTAGTTGAAGGCTACTTAGAAATTTATGTTCTTTTATGCATTGGTACACCACAAG
>CAIGRB010134115.1:0-12486 GCA_903798255.1 Fraxinus quadrangulata
TTATAAATTTTTTGGTTTTATATAGACCTCTAGTGCTTCTAGTTTTTTCCATTTTTATTTATAGATAAAATAATCATTAAAATATCTTTGAATTTTAATAGAAACTTTATATATAATATGATGATTAGTGTGTAATTTATATATTAGGGGTATTCTTGGTAGTTTCAAATGTTTAAAATAGTCAAAGATTATTTTTGAATTATGACTTTATAATAAGGTTATTGACGTGTATTTCCTCGATTGTTGAGGCACAAAAATAAAGAGGTTAGCAAAATGACAATATACCTCATTTTCAATTTCAAAAATGACATATTATTAGAGTTAATTATTTCAATACACACTGAACTTTAGGATACGTCACGTTTCACTCACTATATTTCATTTTGCATTATATTACTCACTGAAATTTACAAAGTTGCACTCCGTTACTCACTGTTAAACTTCCGTCTTTGATGATTGCATACTGGATGACGGACTTTACATTTGGCAGTTAAATCACTCCAACACAAAATGAATTGCCAGCTCGGATTTCCCAAACACTCCTCACCCGTTTTCACCCTGAAATCGTCAATTTGGGGAACGCAAAAGCCACCAAAATTGAAGCCCAGATTCCCTTTGAACCCTAACCCCCAAATCGATTTTACCACACAATCGGACCGCGAAGCTTAATGCTTGTAGCCATTCACATGGAAACGAGTCTTCCAAAGCAAGATCGGCAAGAGCAGATGCTAGGGAACGTGCTGGGACATCAAATATTTGAAAGCTGCATGAACCTGAGGAGTATGGGTAGTGGAGATGGTGATTTTCGTGCAGGTGTTGTTGCTAGTTTTGGCGGTGTAGTTAGGAAACATCTTGTGCTGGTGTGGATGGTGTTTTTAAACAGGTTTTTGAAGTGTGGATGGTGTTTTTTGTGCTGGCATTGTTGCAGCAAGAGCAGATGTGGTTTTTTGAAGGCAGCAACTGGGTTATTGCCGGTCTTTTGATGTACAGATTATAATTCCATAAAAGGAAACTGGTGCTTGATTTTATTTTAAATTCTGGTTATAGATATCTGGTGCATTGGGTTGTGATTGATAAGTAGTTCTTGCTTTTGTTGCCTTTGTTTGGAGTCTTTAAATTCAAATCAAAGCACAACTAACAGTGAAGAATTTATGCTGGTGATGTTGGTGCTGCATTCAAGGTTGATTATTTTTTCTATTTATACTACCAGTTGAATACTACTGCTTCAAGCTTAAAGTTGTGTTAAATTCTAGGATTTTTAAGTTATTAGCTTGAATTCAAGTTAATGAAAGGGGAATGGTTGATTTAATGCATCACTAACAAATTGAAGTATATGTAGCCTTAAGCTTCTCGTCACAATTTATTCGAGGTTGCGAGTGGAAAGGGCACGAAGAAGAATTGTGAAGAAAGCACAGGCATAGTAGTTGACTGAAGGAACTGAAACTTTTTGGTTTACTTTTATCTTAACTTTTTGTCTACTAAACATCAGAAACATCGATGGGATTGAACCTTGTACACTTGTTTCCAAATGGATGAAAAGAAACTGAAACATCTATGCACTCTCTGGTTTCAAAATGGTTGAAGAGAGAATGAAAAACAAACAAATCAAACCATATAATGTATAGATCATTGAATTTGTGATACATTTGATCCAAACATAGTGTACATTTTGGCATTCTAAAACAGGAATTATTGATAAACGATATGTGATTGAATAGTTCTAGGTGTAAAAATGGACAATTTATCGAAGCAATAGAACAGACATTCGATCCAAACATACTGTACATTTGATCGGTTTGTATGCTAATGAAAAGGATACACAAGTTTAAACATTGGAATCATTTGCTATCCACAGTTTTCTTCAGTATGTTACAATTCATCCACCAGCACTTTGAAATTAACTTCATCCGTTGGAACTTCATACAAGGTGGCTGCTATTCATGCCCCGCTTGAAATTACCAGTGCCGACGAGCTGCTACTGGCGTCAAAGTACTTCGGAACGACCCTCATCTAGAACCTGCAAGTTAGATTTTAACAAAATTATGTTTGTTCACTGGAAATGAAGTTCCAACACCTACAATTAGATATTTGGAACACGTGAACACTTCAATTATTTACTGAATGCCAGTTGCGCAAAATCACCCAAAATATAGAATATTCTAATATATCCGTTCGAAGAAAATGAATAGAAAACCGAAAAAAAAAAAAAAAAAGACAGTTTTGCTCAGTAAGATTAGAAAATTCCCCTTATCCTTTTCATCTATCGCTGTATGGACAGATATTCACCGATCACATTCAATTTGGAAAACAGTTACAAATGAAGTTAGGGCAAATCAACTCCGTTTTATAACATTAACACAGTACCTTAATTTTTTTTTGAAACTTACAGTAAGACGTAACAAGATTTAATATAAAAATGGAACATAAATTAATATTGCATTACATAGCTTTGAACTCAAATTTTAGAATTGGGTAACAATGTCTAGAAACGAGATGAGACGTCAAACTGCCGTAACACATTGGATAATTGCATGTATATATATAGTTATAAGCAACGTAGATGAATAGCAAACAGCGAAGTTTGAAATAATCATGCATCAAGCAGCAATGTCTAGAGACGTTATTTAAACATAAACAAAATTAACGTATTGATGCATCAAACCAGATAAAAGATTAACCGTAACAATGAAGTGTTTGGAATTAATTGAAAGATCATGAAAGAGAGAGAAACAACACAATACAATTATTATTGATTCGTAAGGATTTTCAAAATAGCGTGAAATAGTCCCATAAATTAATGAATATATCCTTGAAAACTAGGACAAACGGTTGAGATCAATTAAATTAATTGTGATCATTTGAAATTTACTATTTAAAAAAAAAAGTGATTATGAAATATATATATTAGTGAATTTGAAACATTCACAAAACTCTAGCAAAAAAAAAATTGAAAAAAATTGAAAAAAAAAAAAAAAAAAAAGGGTTTGTACAGGTCCTATTATCACTTACTTTTTTCATTTTATCTATATTTTTCTGAATTAAGGTTTCACAGTTCTTTACCTCGACTTAGGTGAGAGCACATACTCCTTTAAAGGTGAAAATGGTCAAAAACTGAAACTGAAATTAAGTACGATAAAATTTAAATATTGGAGAATAAGTGACAACAAAACAAAACAAAACAAAAATTGAAAACTTGCTTGTTACATTTCAAGTTACTCGGAGTGTGCAATTGTAATTTTAAAGTTTATAAAACATGTTTGGTACTTGTAACAATGTAACTTGAGTTCTAAATTAGATAGTCTGTGATAACTTTAGTACCACGAGAATTAAAAGTTAGAAATTCAAATTACACGGATAGCTACTTACTATGCGGAATGGACCAATCATGGACCAGAATTTCAATCCCCAACCTATATTTGACTATGCACATATAACTTGTTCACTAGAATTTTACTTTAATTCAATTGTGATACATACATACATACAAAGGCAAAAACGTTCATAATTATAATAATTTATTGATTATTTGGAAAGGAACCCGTGAAAGTTTAATTCACGTTTCCCCATGCTCAGGAAACAGTCGATGGCACAGAGACAAAAATGGATGGTTTTGCAATTAATGACTCGAATCCAAGTGCTGCTAAATGAACCAATTTTGCCATAAATACGTTAATTTGGGTGAGAGTGTGACACATTCATGCACACACAGGGCCATTAACTGTAATTTATACACTTCGCAGGAAATTCACTACGTTACACTTCCTCTTACGTCCTCTGCAGTACGCATATTTTGCAGCAAGTCTCACAAAAAATAAAATAGAGAGAGAGAGAGAGAGAGAGAGAGAGAGAGAGAGAGAGACATTCTGATAATTTTATTTACTATGGGTTGTCACATTTCACAATTATGATAATTTTTTGATATATTATTATTGCGTGGGAGTGTTAGATTATTACTGCCGATGCTAATTAGCCCATGTTTGGTTTAAATTTTAATCAAGATTTTAATTCAAGTCAAAGCCAATAATTAATTTTAACAACATATTTTATAGGATCACAACTTTTTAACTACACATTTTATCGGCTTCTATCAAAATCTGCTAAAAATCTGATTTTAATCCTCACCTAATAGGGGCTTAATGTTAATGGCTGGTAGCTCGTGAATTTTTATTTATTTTTTCCGTTTATTGAACAATTAGTGACTAGTTTACATTTCCATTTTCAACAGGCTGTATTATCGGTTTTTTTTTTCCTTTTAAGATCTAAATTGTGTAATTTTTCAAATTGACGACAGACACATTTGAACTCGAAGCTTGGCATGCTTTCATATTATGTTGAGTTGTCAAATTTAGTAATGGGTGTACTCGTTCTCTTCCTTTTCAAAATGTGATAAATCTATTATCAACTTTTTTAACATATTCATCCCCAGTCTTTCAATTGTGTAACAAAACTCATTTTTTCCCTCCATGTTGACCATTAAATTACAGAAATGCACTCTTCCTTCATTTTTTCTAAATTATTTTTTTTGTGTTAATATGTATTTAATTATTTTAAGTAATATTTATTTGTATTTTTTAAAAAGTTACGAGACCCGATTTGCCATTTTTCATATTTTTTAAATTATTTTATTTCTTTTTTATTTTTGTTTATTTAGAGAAGATGAAAAATTCATCATTTAATTTACAAAATGTAGGCAAGGACGAGTTTTACCACATAATTGAATAGTTCGGGACGTATTTTGCTAAAAATAAAATAAAATAAGGCGGATGGTAAATTTGTTAAAATTCGCGAAGGTTGAAAAGGAAAATGCAAATTTCCCGTTAATATTTGTTTGGGAGATGTTATTTGAAATTAAAAATAATTTTATTTTAGAATGTTTGATTGGAAAGTAGTAAAAAGT
Organism: Fraxinus quadrangulata; assembly: GCA_903798255.1. Classification (NCBI taxonomy): domain Eukaryota; kingdom Viridiplantae; phylum Streptophyta; class Magnoliopsida; order Lamiales; family Oleaceae; genus Fraxinus; species Fraxinus quadrangulata. The sequence goes on from CAIGRB010134115.1 coordinate 4,898, forward strand.
TGAATAATATTTTCAATTAAGTTGTGCCGAACAAACACTTAAAAGTTAAGATATAATGAATTGAATTTAATCACTTATACATGTATTGAAAAAGTCATTGTTGGAATGTGTAATTGGCAAAATACTTCCTTGGCCTTTGCCACCCGGCCCTATCCTTTCATTTTGGCGCAAAACCCCTCTCGATGGTCCAAATTTTGTGGAATACCTCCTACCGTCCAATTCCTTTAGTTTAGGGGTTAAATGTACTAAAGAGAGCCAAAACTAAATTTTTTTTCAAAGGACAATACCATATGTTCACGTCCTTAAAAAGTTAGAATTCTTTGTTTTTTCTTTTTCCAATGCATCCAAGCTCTGTTGGTAGTGATTCTTTGTTTTTTCTTTTTCCAATGCATCCAAGCTCTGTTGGTAGTGATAGTACGTTGGTACGTAGTTTTCTTGGCCTGTTACAACTGGAATAAAATGTTTTTTTCTTTACCGTAGAAACTGAAGCTGAAAGAACAAGACGCTAAACCCTACTTTTTATGGGAAAGGAAACCCTACTTTTTTTTTCCATTTTTTTTTCTTTTTTGTACTCTGAATTACATACACATTTTATAAGACATGCATTCGCCTTGATCAAATCCACTTGTACTTTGATTATGCTTCCTAGCTCCAGCTTTACTTGCAACCTATATACATATTTTGTGTTTTTCCTACAACAAATCATCATATAAGATCTTCTTCGGCAGTGTGTAGTTATTTTTTTTTTAACTATTTTAATATATATAATCAGAATCGAATGATGTGCTAAATGAAACTTTCATTCTTTCTTCAAACGAGAAGCCCTAGGGTTTACTTTCATTTTGTTTTTTATCCAGGTTCAGGCAGTAGGGAGTGACAAATTTTCACCAATGAGGGAAAAGTAGGATAAGGTCATCATGACTATTATATAAAGACAATACTGTAATAAAATTGTCAGATAAGCCTTTTGTGAAAGAGAGATTCAGTGTTTATTTTGAAAATTGTCAATGGAGAATTTACAGTTGCAGTCTTCAAATTTCACAAAATAGAGGAAATAAATCTTTGACCTTTTGTTTCTAGACACTAACGTTACTATTCTTTTGCTTCTCTCAATCTTGGTGTGGACAGACTCGAAGAGTTTGGGTTAAAAAAATCGTTTGTTTGATAATGTATAATTACTTTCGTAATAAATAGGTGAATATTTGTCTTTCTAATCCAATCGATTTCCTCACATAAACCGGCGGTTTCTGTTTATTTATGGGTACGGCGAAACCTAACCTAACCTAACCTAACCCAACCCGTGTCAATCACACTAAAGCATTGCACCCAAATATGAAAAAGTTACATAATAGTGGGTTCAGTTGAATGAATCTATCAAGACGAAGAAACATTCGTAGCACCGAAGATGTGCATCGCCTATTTATCGCTCTCACTCGGGAGTCAAAACGAACGCACAGCCTACCTATTGCAAACCTCAAACTATAAATTATGATTATATATATTTCAAATTTTTAATATATATATATATATATATATATAAATAAAGTAGTAAATATCTAAATATGGCTCAATAGATCAGGTGACTGATGTCCAAGAATGAAAAACTGACCGGTGCTAATTAATGCATCTATTCATAAAAATCTGACTCCCCATGACCGTCCATGAGTATCAACCTCTTATTCTTTCAGCATTTTACGTGACTCAGAAGGTAAAAGATGTGTGCGCCAGATTTTTGAGACAGATGGGTTTTGTTCAGTCACATTACTTTCACTGCCATTTCTGCTACAATTCACACACACACACACACACACACACACAGAGCACATAATGTATGTATATGTGTATCTATTATCCTTCTCATGGGTTTCATTTTTTTTGTCTATATAAATCAACACGATTTGCCAATGTATCTATCACTTCACACAACTATTTGTTTTGCTATCTGTTCATGTTTCTCTTTACTCTTTCTTCTTCTTCTCATTGGTCCCTTGATGTTATGGATGTCGATCCACTGTTTCCTTTGGAGTGAGTACTGGCTCTTTGATTACAAACATAGGACAAAAATGAAGACAACGTTGGATATTTGAAGGTGCTATCTTTGCTGAGCTTTGCGTGTATTGTTTATATTTCTTCCTTTGTACGGTCTTGTTTTCTTGACCTTGCAAGGCTTTAATCTCCTCCACCTTTCTTTATAGTTTTTATCATGTTTAGTACTATTTTATTTTTTTATCTTTATTCGGTTCAAATCTCCCAACTTCTCCATCTTTGTCTATTCCTCCTGAGCTTCGACTGATATTTTTGTGGTAAGATTACTCACCTTTATGTTGTTTTGGGTGATGAATATTTTCTGTACTTTGCTATTTTAGGTTCTGTATTTTTCCTCTTTCATAAGAATCAAGTTTTAAATAATTGTAAAATCAGCACGAGCAAATATTATACTTCTGAGTTCTGACCTGTCTTACTATATTGAAGGAATGTGTGGATTAATCAAGATTTGATAGATGGATGTCGATTACTTTAATTTGCCAAATGAAAATCGATTTGACGTAGGTTACAAGAAATGTAATTGAATAAACAATTTTTGCAGTCGCTGCCCAACAAAATTAGGAGGGTGTTTGGTAGAAATTAAAATTATATTTTTAATAAATTTTGATAAAAGTTTTTGAAATGTATGGTTGAAAAGTTTTGAGATTTATGAAAGATGTGGTTAATATTGATGGTTTGACTTTGATTTGGATTAAAATCGGATTTTAATCTGAACCATGACATGGGCTAGGGGTGGAAAAAAGTATCGAAATTAATTAGAGATAAGTGTAGTATGGTTCGATTTCGAAGGGAATTGAACCTCTTCAAGAACCAATGTTATCATAATGGGACCACTGTTTTCACATGTAATTATCGAATGGAACCAGAATCTTCTGGTTTGGTTCGATTCAATTTTAGAAACAAAATTTTCAAATTACAATAATATAAAGATTCAATCATACAAAATTAGACTTATCGAAATCCAAAACAATAACCTCCATTCAATGTAGACGACAAGTTCCTTTTTTATACAAAATATTATCTTATAAAAATCATTTACTAAATTAATAAATAAACATAATTTGATGGGAAAAAAAAAAAGAAAAAAGATTGGGTTAGAAGCAATTCTTGGTTCCAGGTACCAAAATTAGGAGTTAGTTCGATTTTGGTTTGGTCTCAATTTGAGTATTAGAATCGTAAAGTCGAGAATTGATATAATTCAATTTTTATTTTATTGTTGAATATTGGGGTTGGTGCATAGAACAACTGCAAAACGTTAATGGAAGTATAAAACGACGTACATATATGCAATTTTTTATTAACATGGATTATTGAAAATATAGCATTATTATCTATATATAAACACGCGACAAAATTTTTATATATACATATCAAGAATGAGATAATATAATCCTCAAATATTGATAAAATTTATTAATTAACTATTCGTGCTTATTATTTTGGTTTGATGGTAGAACTATAATTTTCGTCATTTATTTGAAATTCCGGTTATGGAATCAACCAAACCAGAGCCATTCAGTTGAATCCCATAATTACACGTGTAATATTTGGTTCTTGTTGGAAATTGATTTAAGACACGAGAAAAATTGATTAAGAATCGAAAATCAAGTATTCGAAAGTATGACTTCATGTGCATTGGTTAAGAATCGAAAACCAACCATTTTATTTATTACTAGTAAGATGCACGTGCAATGTACGTGCTATAGTATAGTTGGCTATATGATAGCGTAAATATAAAAAAAAAAATTATTTGTCTTAAGCGTTAGTTACATTAAACTTAAAATACTTGAAATGATAATATGTGACAAAAATAATATTAATAGATTTGATTCAAAACTTATTTTCTAGACTTTGCGTCTAAAGGCCTGTCTGTTCTTTTTTAAAAAAAGGCAAGGTATAGATGATTAGATGTTGATGCCTTGCTAAACAGATAATGAAGTTCAATTCAGTCCTCATTTTTCTACCCATTGAGGTAAGACATTATATCTCATTTATCTCGTACTCATAGAAACTTCATAAATTTCGTCGAATATCTTTTCAGCATGTGCAAAGTCTTGATTGTGTGGGGAAATTGAATATAGAGTATGAGTGATTGTGTGGGAAAATAAAATTTTGTGAGAGAGAGAAGAAAGAAAATTCAAAATGATTGTTGCGTGTGAAAATGAACATAAACAATTACCACTTTACGCTTCATAATTCATGTAAAATTATTTTTGATATTTAAAATTTATCGATCATATATTTATTTAGCCGTATTTCAATATTTTAAATTAAAGGAAAATTGAAAAGTATAATTTTATGTTTAATAATTCATGCAAGATAATTTTTATTATTTAAACTTTATCAATCATATATTTATCATGGTGCCCTTTAAACTAATAAATTTTAAATAGCTAAAAATGAATATTTGTAGTGTAAAATAACGAACCAAGCGTAAAAATTGTAGAAAAATGAAATTGAGAGAAATTTAAAAAAAAATTGAAATCGATTCAAATGGATATTCATATCGTGAAATATCAAATCAAACGAAAAATTGTAGGAAAATGAATTTCGAAAAAAGACATTGGAATGAGGTTGGGATTGAAAAGAAATATAAACAATCACGATATTATGTTTCACAATTGATGTAAAATTATTTTGTTATTTAAAATTTATCGATCGTACATTTATTATGGCCGCACTTCAACATTTTCAACAAATTTTAAATCGCTTAAAACGAATATTTGTAACTTAAAATATTGAATTAATCTTTAAAAAAAAAGGGCTTAGTTGAACCGAGCCTAAAGTTCGAAAAAAAGATATTGAAATGAGGTTGAGATTGAAAAGAAATATAAAAAATAACGATTTTACGTTTCACAATTAATATAAAATTATTTTGATATTTAAAATTTATCGATCATATATTTATCATGGCCGCACTTCAACTTTTTCAACAAATTTTAAATCGAATATTTGTAACTTTAAATACTGAGTCAAACATTTTTTAAAAAAAGGTTTAATCGAGTCGAGCCATAAAGTTCGAAAAAATGATATTTGAATGAGATTGTGATTGAAAAGAAATATAAACAATCACGACTTTACGTTTCACAATTAATGTAAAATTATTTTGATATTTAAAATTTATCAATCATATATTAATCATGACCGCACTTCAATATTTATCGACCTGCTCGGTCAGGGCAAAGCCCCGAAAGAACGGGGATCGACCTGCCTGATCTCAAAATCAATTTTGGATGAATAAGAAAATCAGATGACAGTTGCTCGAGTGACAGTATCGCTCGCTCGAGCAACGAACATCAATCGACAGGCTTACTAAAAGTGTCGCTCAACAACGTAGCAATCGGACAGCAGGCAAAAATCTGGAAACACGCAACTGTTGTATTTTGGCTTTCACTACTTCATCCACAACCCTTCAATATCTATAAATAGGACTTTAAGGTCGTCCAAATCTACACACCAATGATATGCAATCATATAGCATTTATGTTCTCTCATTTCTCAACCAAATTCTTGCATTTTTGTTGCATAAATTCTAATTTTCTTACTTTGCATACCGAAATTCGTAAACCAAGTTTTGGTTCGCCGTTTCTTGTGTGTTGTAGTGCTACTCATACAAGAAAATGATCGTTGTATTTTGAGAGTTGATTGTCATAAATTGTCGGCACCGTTGTGAGGCAAATTTGACTTTAGGATAAAGTGTTCAACACTTGCCTCGACTTTAATAATATTGTTGTATACTGCACATTTTTAAGGATTTATTTGGAGTACATTTCCTACGTAACTCTACCGAAATTTCTATAGAATTTTAAAGGTAATTTGAAAAATTTTCCAGTATTGTTTGTCACTCTATACACGAAATTTTCCAACAGTTCTATTGTATGAGACTCATTGATTATTGATTTAGTTCGTTGTCAATGTTCACTCGTACCTCAATTTTTTATTGGTCTATATTTGTTAGCGCTCATACTTAAATCTATTTTTACTTTTTAATAAAAAGAAGATAAATCTTTCAAAAATCAGGTCATAAATAATTTTTTATAATGGTTTAGTAATTTATTTATGTATGTATAATACATTTACTATGGCTTAATTAAAGGAAACTAAATTAATAATGTATGAACTTTGTATAAATCAATATCACTTCCTAAAATAGGGGATTCTGTTATATTTCAATCCAATTCCATCTTCTCATCTCTCCATGGAAATCCCCATCTCGATTACCTCCCACAATTCGATCCACATCAATTCTATACATTACCGTAGTCACATTTTCGCCATCATCTTCATCTGGATGAGCTACAACTACTGGGTTGAAGTCACAATTTAGTGAGTATGTATTATATTTCAATCATCGATTCTAAGATTTAGCCCTTACTAGACCCTTATTAAAATTATAATTTATTTTTCTTTCTTTTTTTATCAACCATATATTCTCTAATAACATAATATTACACGTAATCTCAAAAAAGAATTCTTAATTTTTAATCACATATTTTTCAAAAAAATAAATAAATATTAACCATTAAAATTTCAAAGAAGGGGGTCAAACAGGGGCTTACTGTCAGTAATATTCACCAAACCATGGGCCATTGGGAAGAAGAATAAAGCCCACTGGACTGAACAAAAATAGACAGATATTCAAACACTTCCCCTCAAGTTCCTTTATTGTACTTATAGATGGTAAAATAAAAATTACAATAAAAGTACTTAACAATTAATTTTCACTTGTGCCAATGAAAGGATATTTATTTACTAATAATTTTAAAAATATGAATTTCATGAAATGTATTGTTAAAATTAACTCAAGTTTTAATCCAATTTTTTAACTGAACCAAACATGACTCGATAACACACCGGAAAACTTGACTTGTAGATGTTATTTTCCTATTGGGTATCTGGTCCCACAGTCATCAACTCCAACCGAACTAATAATTTCTTTAGCAATCAAAAGATGGTAGTTGGTTGCATTAATTAAATGTTCCCTAAATTAATATGAATGAAACATACAGTTTTGAGAAAAATTCTTCATGAAAACGTATACATTAAGACAAACAAATCGCTCATTTGATGACAAGATAATCACATTTAGACAAACTAACACAAATAAAATAAAAATGAAAAGTACCCGCACTATCTTCTATTGTAAATGCTGAACTTGGCTCATGTTCACAAACGATGCTTGGTTCAACCCTTCACTCGTGAGTCGCGTCGAGTAAAATCGAGCCATTCATATGCCCATAACTCAACTCATTTTTATAAAATTAATAAAGAATTCAAATCCTCATTTTTTTTTTTTTTTCAAGTTTGAAACCAGCACTCTTTAAGGAAGACAAATTTAAAATTTTACACGGAGCTTAAGCCACCAAAGAGTCGAGTCGGAACTAGTCAAGCCCGTGGGTGGCTCAATATATATATATATATATAGGCAATCTGTGGTCAGTGTCTAATTGTGGGGACTTGGGACATTAAACAGCCATTTGCATGCACATGGGTAGGGCTCCTCGATCTTGGATCCTATCGTTGACTTGTATTTATTAATTAGT
>CAIGRB010134149.1:0-35502 GCA_903798255.1 Fraxinus quadrangulata
ATGATGAATCAAGACCTTGTAAGATATGATAGATTCGACTGGTCAAATTTTACAAGATGGAAGGACAGATTGAAGTTTCTTTTTACAATATTGAAGATCTTCTACAATTTGGATTCAAACTTCACACCATTCTCAAAACCAACCCCGAATGAAATCGACGAATAAAGGCGAAAGGAAAGAAGAGAGAAGAAGATGAATTGATATGTAGAGGACAAATTTTGAAAGCTCTCTCAGATCACCTCTATGATCTCTATACAAATTATACCTCAGCAAAAAAGGGATGGGAATAGTTGGAAACCAAATATAAAGCCGAGGAGGAAGGTACCAAAAAAGTTTCTTATTTCTAAGTATTTTGATTTCAAATTTTTTAATAACTTGCATTTGTTAAGACAAGCCCATGAATTGCAAGTTATTGTCAATAAAATGAAGGCCGAGAAGATTGATATTCCCTACACCTTCCAAATTGGTGCAATCATTGCAAAATTACCATCTTCAAAGAAGGGTTATAGGAAGAAAATTCTTCACAGTTCCCAAGATTATTCTTTGAAAGAGATTTAAAAGCATCTTTGCATAGAGGAAGAGTCAAGGGCACAAGGAAATGAACATTCTCATGAGGGTACTTCCAAAACCCATGTTGTGGATCAACCAAATAAATATAGTAAGGATTTCTAGAAAGGAAAATCCTCAAACCCCAAAGATAACAATAATAAGAAGGAATTCAAAATTTCTTATTATGTTTGTGGCAAACTCAACCATTTTGCTCGAGATTGTAAACATATTAAACAATCAACACAAGAAGGCAAAGTAAACTTGTTGAAAGCATAATTGCCACCGTGATAATTGTGAATTCGATCAAAGGAAAAGCTCAAGGATGGTGGTACGATACTTGTGCCACCATACATATGTGTTATGTTATGATAGATCCACTTTCAATATCTATCAAGAAGTGCATGACGAACACATCCAAATAGGGAATGAAGTTCAATAAAAGGTTGTTGGCAAAGGTTGGATGACGAACACATTCAAATAGAAAGATTAAAATTTATAGAAGTGGTAGGAGAGGTGAATACTTCTCTAGTAATTTTTTTTTTTTTTTTTGGTATGACATAATACATCAATGTAATGCACTTAGAGCATTAACAAAATGGTTTGGCCGAGAGAAAGAATAGGACATTAGCTGAAATGATAAATGCTATATTAGTAAATACTAAGTTGTCATCTAACTTATAATTTGAAGCTTTATTAAATGCGTGTTACATAGTTAATATAATTCATTCTAAAAGATTTAAGGTTTCTCCATATGAATTGTGAAAAAAGAAAAAAATTGAACATTGGTTATTTCAAAGTTTGGGAGTCTCTTACTTATAATAAGAACACGAATCCTGAAATGACTAAGTTGAGTTCTAAAGGGATCAAATACGCTTTTGTAGGATATGCCCAAAATAGCAAGGCACATCGTTTATTAAACTTGAAAACTAATGTTAGTATTGAATCCTCTGAAGTAGAGTTTATTGAGAATATGTTATGTTCACTTAGTAATTCTCAGAGGGAATCTAAAGTGGAGATTCTCAGTTTGGCAAGATCACAAGTAGAAACACCTTCCAAGGATGTTGAAACAAGTGAACTTCACAGAAATAAAAGAGCTCGAATGGTGAAAGTACTAGGACCGGATAAATTTGATTCTCAACTTATTTTCTTTTATTTGGTTGAGGGAAACGAGAAGAGTGTCACAGGCACTACTCCGTATGTTTTTCAAGTAGAAATCAACCCTAAAACTTATCAAGAAGCAACGTCATATAAAGATAGTATTTTTTGGAGAGATGCTACAAATGATGGAATTGATTCAATAACGTCAAATAACACTTTGGTATTAGTTGATTTACCGCTTAGATCAAAACCTATAGGTTGTAAATGGGTATTTAGAATGAAGTACAATGCAGACGATACTCTTAATACCTTTAAAGCTAGGTTGGTGGCCAAAAAGTATGAAAAAAGAAGGAATAGATTGCTTTGACACATGCACTAGTTGTACGAATAAAAGCTATTAGAACATTATTTGCCCTAGCTTCTATATATGATATGCATATACATCAAATGTATGTTATGACGACATTCTTAAATTGGGATCTCGATGTGGAGGTCTATATAAAACAACCAGAAAGATTTGTTCTACTAAAATATGAGGATAAAGTATGTAAGTTAATAAAATTCTTATATGGATTAAAACAATCACCAAAGAAATAGCATGAAAAGTTTGACTTAACAATAATGTCTTTTGGATTTAAGCATATTAGTGTTGATAAATGTTTATATTCAAAACTCTCCGATAGTTGTGTTGTATTTATTTGCTTATACATGGATGACATGTTGATTGTGAGCAATCAAATGCAAAGTATAATGGAAACAAAGAGGTTTCTATCTTCCACGTTCAAAGTGAAAGATCTTGGTTAAGTGATACTAGGTGTCAAAGTCACCAAGACTACAGGGGTTATATGTTGAGCTAATCACATTATGTTGAGAATGTGATTAATAAGTTCATTCACTTGAGTATTAAAGAGACTCACACTCCATTTGATCCAAGTTTAAAACTTGTTAAGAATGATGGAAAGAGTTATAGCACAAGTTGAGTATGCAAGTGCTATTGGGAGTCTAATGTAATCTATGTAATGTACAAGACCCGACATAGCTTTTTCAATTAGTTAACTTAGTCTGTTTACTAGCAATCCGAGTGAAGAATATTGGAAGGCTACCGAAATATTAGAAGGATTTATTGATACTAGTTGGATATCTAGTGTTGGTGAGAATAAATCAACCTCAAGTTGGCTTAAGGATTTAATGTATGAAATTTTATTGGGAGAAATGAATAATTCTTCCATATCTATCTTGTGTGATAGTCAAGCCGCTTTAGTTAGAGTATACAATGAAGTGTATAATGGTAAGCATATACATATAAGTCTAAGATATGATTACATGGGGAAATTAATCAAAAATTGAATAATTTCACTCAGTCATGTGAAGTCAAATGAAAATTTGCCTAATCCGTTCACTAAATTACTCACAACGGAATTAGTGCAAACAACTGGTAGGATGGGGTTAAAACTCCGTAATTAAATCCACCAATGACGGCAACCCTATCTAACTATACTAACAAGAATACTTCGGGTTCAAAGATTAATAACAAGTCATTCGATAAGTGTTACACTTCATTATTCTTTAGAACCATATTCTAGGTTATAAGTGCTTGTTGTCACGATTAGGAGGGTTGAGTTTTAATAACTCTTAATAAAATTCACATCAGTAGATCAAGTATCTCTAAAAGTGACAAAGGTACTGCAAAAACTTCACTTATATAAATTTCGAGGTGGTGCCCCCTTAATTGAGAGTTTGAGTTTCTCTCTTAAAAATTTATGAATAAGAGAAGCTTAGTGTCATAAGAGCACTAAATGAGATTGTTTGGAATTTGGAACAATTGATGCTTCTGTGTATGATTTCACTAGTATCATCACAAGGAATAATAGGTTCAAAGCTTTAATGTTACCATAGGATTTCAATGATTACTTTGTGAGATTTACACTAAGATTGGATTCAAATCGAAATATATCCATACTCTATGCATAAGTGTCATTAACTTGAGTTTGAACTCGTTATGTATTTGAACAAGTGGGGGATTATTAGAATGTTGTTCAAGATATATAATGCGAGCACGATTTGGTACTGGGCGATGGCCCTTTTGAATTATGGTGTCGTTCTAAAGGGTTTCATGCCCGTTTGGCTTGATTTTTGCACCTTTCGTACATGGTGATTGTAATTATATATATAGGTAGGATTTCATGTTGGAAAATGATATCCTAAAACATCAAATTCATTCATCAACTTCCAAATCGAAGATCAAACCAAGTTTTTATAGTTTTGTTCTTAAGTTCCTTTTCCAAGTTTTGTTTACTTGATTCAAACTTAGATTAAAGTTTGTTTACTCCTGCAAATTATTTGACATTGAAATCTTCAAGCACTTATCTCGTTGGCGACAAATATCATTTGAGGACATCAATTAATAATCGTGTTCAAACCTTCAATTTTGACAATTTCTTGTTGCTGGTTTTATTTTCGTTCTTCATCAACCTTTGATCAACAATAGGTGAAGAGCCCTTCTCAACTTTTGTATTTTAATACTTCATGCAATCATAAAGTGACACGACTATGAAGTACATGCCTAAGGTTGTAATTTTATTGTGCATATGTAGTTTATAAATATACGATCGAGCNTTAAGCCCTTGTTTGAATCCCATTCTAAGAGAAAAATGTATTTATAAATAGTGATTTTTGGATAATGTATGGTAACAAATAAAGAAAAAAGTTTTCGATTTATGTGTAGTATTATTTTATTGAAAAATGTATAGTTCAAATGAATTTTGAAAAAATAAATTTTCGATAAAATGGTGCCGAATGAAAAAACGCGATGTTAAAAGTGATGTCATTTATAGTGCATTGGCGGCATTATTTTGAAGTTGGAGGCTCAAGGTCTTTGCCAATCATTTCAGTACTTGACTTCTGAACCGACACAACCGACTCATGCACCCTGTGGATCAAACAAGAGGGCCCCTGCTGCTTATTCACCCTCCACAAGATTTTTCTCACCCCACTTTCCAATATCAATTAGCCAAATATTTGCTCCAACAACTCCCCCAATATCAATTTGAACTTTTAGCTCTTCATTAATCTACATTTTCTTTCTTGCTATTGTCTCCCTTTACTTTTTACTTTTTCCTTTGTCTAATAATTCATCTCCCCCACAATTCTTCCTCTCTAGATATATAAATATTTCGTCGTCCTCATCCCTGTCTTCTTCCTCATTCATATGGTTTTAAATATGGAGATTTTGTCTAACAAATCAACTTGTTTGGAGTTAAGCATAGCCATGCCGGGCTTTTCTTCTTCTCCATCACTACAATCTTCTGGTAAGCAACAATCTCTTTAATATGATACTGATTTATTGTTCTTTTATCTTTCCCAATATTTAATTTTAGGGTTCTTCAAAATGATCAATCATAAGGCAAATAGATTTTATTCTTCAATTTTTTTTATTTTATTAAGATCATCAAATGATTCATTACTTCATCCTATAAATACTTCATTTTTATTTTTAATACAAATTTTTCTAATCATAAAATTCCAATAGACACTCCACTGATTGAAGGAGAAGGTGGTGTTAGTGCAATGAAAGATTTGAATTTGGATATAAGTCAAATACCTTCAGGAGTCAAAGAAGAATGCATGGAAGAAGAATACGGAGGCCCTCCAAGAAAGAAACTGCGGCTCACAAAAGAACAATCTCGTGTTCTTGAACAAAGCTTCAAACTAAACCACGCCTTGAACCCAGTAAGTAAACTGTCAACCTCACTTTATCTTTTTCCATTTTTTTCCTGATAATTCCATTGAACTTTTAGGAGTATATACTATTTACTGATTCTAAGGTTCGGGAAAGGACTCTTTTGACATGAAAAAAAAAAACCTTTCGGAGTTCCGAGCAGGGGCTGCATATGCTTATGAAGTTCCTGATAATGTTTTCAATCATACTACATGAACAAAAAGTTAGATATAATGGTTGATATAATATAACAGCTCTTCCACCCCATCACCTCCCACCACAGCATCTTGTGTCACTGCATCTAACCAGGTTCTTCTGGCAAAGTAACATTATTCTAATGTTTCGGTTATGCAGAAACAAAAGGAGGGTTTGGCAGATCAATTAAAGCTAAAGCCAAGGCAAGTGGAGGTCTGGTTTCAGAACCGCAGAGCAAGGTACTTTGCTATACTGTTGGTGGCACGTTTTATTAATATCGAAATCAATAATGTACAACTTAAGAACGGGGCTTGGCTGCTCTTTTAATTTGGACACGACTGTTACGTATATTAGTTAAAACTCAAATATTTGATTGTCGTTTCATTATGTTGTTGGGATGAGACCATATACATAATCATTACCTTAAATAAATCTTACCATCAATCACTTTTGTGTGTAACCCATTAGGTTCTCAATCACGATCCCTAACGACGTAAATTATTATTTTGATCTAATCAAAATAGATAAATTAAAACACCCCTTTTAATTTATCACTAATTCACATTCGTCGTCCCAGATTGATATCTAGCAATGTGTTAGGGCAATACATGTGACGGAAAATGTTATGCAGTGTGACAAAACCAAACTTGTTCGTTTACCGTGAAACTATAATCCTTTCGTCAATATGATCCGATCAATTATGAGATATGTATATGTGTCAATCTTGTTTATCGATTATATCTTTTATCCTACTGTTAAGTCAATATAAGTCGAAAACTCTTTTTCGACTTATGAGTTCACCTTGGCCAAGGATTTCATTATCAACTTAACTAGATAAAATATAGATCATAATCTCTTACTATCTAAGAGTGACGAATCCTCTATTGATCATTCACAACCTTCATATGATTCTTGACATACCCGAACGATGCCGTATTAGCGACTCTTGGCAGAGCAACATCCAACATCACCAAAGTATGACTATCCTCATATAAGGCACTATGATGATCTCAAGTCAAAGGACCAATTCCACTACCGAACATTAGAGATTAACCACTAACACTCAGATAGTTATCCATGTGGAATCTCCCAGTGGGTCTCCAATATTTTGTTCTATAACAAAATATCCACGTGTTCATTTAAGTGTCACCACACTTTAGCTTGTGAGATCAGCTACTTACTTCACAAGTAAAAATGACACACGTGATGGTCTATCCGTAATAACGATATCCGTATCTCGTTATTACTTCGACCACGGACGATTTAAGATTCAGTCATATGTAATTTGTATCTCACAATCACAACTCCTTGTGATTAACAAATCACCAAAACTTGAATCTACGGATTCTATTATTTAATTTATTAGAATATAAATTCAATTAAATAATAAATATTGTCATTAATATGCATCGATTATATATATATTTAAAGTGTTTATGTTTCAAGTTGATTGGACCTAGAGCATAATACTTACATGTGACTAGTCCTAAATTTGCACCATTTCGTTATTAATGAAACGTGATGAATATGAGCAATATAAAAATATGATTAATGCTTTTTAGTATCACTGGTACTACAATACCAATTTAGGTAGTGTTAAGTAATAGATTCGATAAAAGGTAGAATTAAATTATTCATTCAATTACACATTCATCATCACATCAGTACCACCTAGATTGGAGTTTTAACAACAGTAATCTTAAATAGTAATACTCTAAAAAATATTTTTCATGACTAGCACATAAATGCTAGTATTCAAATGATTTTTACGAGAAAAAGTTAAGGACCAGATAAGATTATAGGTAAACTAGGGTTTGAAGGTATGCGTGCTTGGCAATTCTGTAGTGAAACATTTATTGCAAGATGTTGTTTCTAATTTTTTCTTAATTACAATTTAATTTTTCTTACAATATGTTAATGAAGGGTATGCTTAATGTAGAATTTTTGATAATGGATTTTGTTAAAAGAAATAAAAAGTAAGAAAAAATAATGAATCTACGTGTAATATTTTTGATTGGGAAAATGGTTAAAAATGAGTTTAGAAGAAATGAATTAAATAACATAAATCGTACTTGAGCAAAGTATTATTCATTATCTAAGACGAAGAAATATTAGAATAATGATGTTTGCATATTACCAAATAAGTGTCTTGAATATTAGAAACACAATTAGGAAAACCCAAACAAACAGCAATTAAGGGGTAGAGATCAACAACTTTATATTACACGAAGATTACCTCAAAAATTGTCTGTACTTGAACATAATAGTTATATAAAAATGAAATACAAACATTTTCAACTATGATACATAAGGTAAGGCAAGACTATGATTTCCATTTCAACAATTATAGAAGGGTAATTGATGCAAAGCATCATATGAATATGAAGGTAGACTTGTCCTATATGGACTCTTCGACCTTACATCAGTTGGTTTGAGCTACACCTTTATATTCAATTCACTAAGGAGACGAGAATGATGTGGAGGATCTATCTCGTAATAGTCTACGACGTAAAATCCAAATGCACAGTGTTTGTAGTGAATTCCAGGGTTTAAGTGTGGGCGATATGGGGCTTGATAGCATCTCCCTGATCGCTTGACAGTTTTTGGTTGAAAAGCCATACTGTGAAAGATTTTAAAAAGTGAAACTCAATGAATGAATAAATACAGTTGACAATATTATGTGTGAGTCAAATGATTCTGCTATATGGATTTAACTCGATGAAATAACCTAAGATGTATTTATGAGAAATTTGGTGAATTATGAATAATTAATATATGACCAAATCAACTTTAATTAGGCCTTATGTTGCTCGAATAAGAAATCCATAGATTAGTTCATTGCATTAGTTTAATGGCATTTTTACATGCAGTTATAAAATTAACGCATGCGTTTGACAATTTTTTTTTTTCTTTTTGTGCGAATATTTTATATGTAGAATATTTTATTGTGCGAATGTGTGATTGAAAATAAATGTCTAGAAAAAAGAGTTTTGAAATAATAGTTGTCAAATTAGGGCATAGTGACATGTACACGTTTTCTTTTTTTCTTTTTTGCTTTGTTTTAGTAATTTTTCGTAACAATTTAAATTTTTTGGGAAAAAACAGGAGCAAGCTGAAGCAAACAGAAATGGAATGCGAGTATTTAAAGAAATGGTTTGGATCATTAAGTGAACAAAACAGGAAGCTAAAGAAGGAAGTGGAAGAGCTAAGGGCCATGAAAGTAAGGCCGCCGCACAGGTCTCAACAACTTCCGGCAGCCACCCTCACAATGTGCCCTCGATGTCAACATGTCACAACCACTTTTCTCGACAAGGGTCCCCCCGCCGCCAGCCACCACTAACTCAACAACTCCCACAATGTCTGCTAAAGTGCAAATTATTCACTCCCAACACTCCTCTGCTGCTTTTTAGTCGGCATCTTTCAATGTAGAAATCAATGATCCCTAGAAGTGAATTGTTGGTTAAAGAATGATCATGTAAGTAATATAATAATTGTTTTCGTATTCCGAGAGACGTACTTTTGGGCTAATTATTTTGTGATATATGAATTAGACAACATAAAATATGTGTCGACATGAGTCAAGAGTGTAGAATTAAGGGAGAGAACTAGAAATTACAACAAGAATAAAAACATGGCCGTGTGAGAAAATACGATAGCATGCCAATTACATTATTCGACACAATGTCCTTTGCATTTTCATTTTCATAAAGAAAAATATTTTTGGAAAGTAAAAAATTATAAGACTAACAGAGAAAAAAAAAAACGAATGTAGAAACATATATTTGTTTTGTATTAGATGTCTCTCTGTAAAAAAAAACTCTCGGAGAGTCCTTAGTCGGCCATTGAGCAATGCCTAGTAGGTTTTCCAGTAGCCGGCTCCTCTTGTGTTGGCGTCTCTCTTCCCAAAATTCTTTTAACCTAAGTTATTTTCTTCCCTAAACACATAACTAAAACCTAATCCTTCACACATTATATTGACTGTAATTAAAAATATTTAGGGAGATTTTTTCCTTGTTGATTATATTGTAATTATTCCATTCCTAGAATAGTTATTTTTATTCATAAATTAGCTTGGCTTCCTATTATA
The DNA here is from genome assembly GCA_903798255.1 of Fraxinus quadrangulata. Lineage (NCBI taxonomy): Eukaryota > Viridiplantae > Streptophyta > Magnoliopsida > Lamiales > Oleaceae > Fraxinus > Fraxinus quadrangulata. Next base: position 9,648 of record CAIGRB010134149.1, read on the forward strand.
AACGAATCCTAGATGTATTATAGAGGGTAGATATAATTCATTTAAATCAATGAGAAATTATTCTTCATTTTCATAATGAAATCTAACATGGTATCAAAGCCAAAGATCTAAACCATCCATACCTTCTCCATGGCTGATTCAACAGCCACCTCGGATGTTGTCGATTTTATATTCTGCAAGTATACGGATCGTAAGAGTGATAAAGTGAATATAAGAGTCCAGATAATCGTTCCCGCAAGGATTACTATTTGAATGTTAGTTAAATTATTCCTAACTTTAATTTGTTGAAAACAAATAGAAATATTTTATCTCGTTTTTATAATTTTTTATTTTAAATGAATAAAATAAAATAAAATATGATATTTTTAATACAATGGTTTAAGTGTTAAAGACTCATGAGTTCATCATAACTATCCCCTTAATCTCAATAATGAATAAAATAAAATAAAATATGATATTTTTAATACAATGGTTTAAGTGTTAAAGACTCATGAGTTCATCATAACTATCCTCTTAATCTCAATCACCAAATTTTATAACAATTAATTATGTTTACCTAATCTAATTCTTCTAACATATTCAATTTACGTTTCTCAAGTTCAAATTGATTCAATTTAATTAAGTCAATTTCATATCTTTATGTGAATCTTGATACACCTTACTTAAACGTATTAAATTTTTAAGAATCCATATAAAGACCGTATTAACTAAATTGTATCTCTAAACTTTTATACTAGTCTCCAAATTTTACTATGCGGTTTAAACCTAAAACTCACCTCTCGACTCGTAATAGATTCACAAAATCATTGAATTATTGGCTAAATAATTCAAAACATTAAAATTCATAAATAAAATCAACACATAAAAATTAAAGAACTAGAATCTTGAAAATTAAATTAAAGAATTACATATAAATTACATTGTTCACCCTAACTATAACTTATCTACTTATACTAATGAAAGAAAAACAATAAAATATATAGAGTTAATAACCTAGTTTTGAAATTTTGATTATGGAAAGAATTTGATCTTACACCAGAATTTTCTTCAATCTCAAAAGTTTTCAAATCTTAACTTTTTGGTCTTTGATCTCGATGATTATGTATTTTTCTCTCCCTAAAATTGTGTGTCCCTTAAAAAATAATAATGAAAACTATATATAGAAGTCTTTATTAACTATAAAAATAAAAAAGGAGTCATAAAGTATCTTCAATGTGGAATTTGAGTGTAATTAGGAATCCAACGAAAGCTGAAATTTTTTTGATAATTCAGTGCACTTTGGTCCTCCACATCAAGTTCTTGTGCATCCCATGTGCTCTTTATTTGCATGGCCTATCCTCTACTTCAAAGCATGATCATTTTGGTTCTCGATTCCCCTAGTTTGTACAGCTTGAATCCAATTTGATCCAAATTTTACCTACAATTAACCAAATCTAAACTAAATTAGGTAAACATTCGCTCAAAATAATAATAAATAAACAAGAATCAAGGCTTGAATAAGCACACAAAGTCCACTTATTAAATACCTCCAAACTTAAACTGTTGTTCGTCCCGAACAAAACTATTTACCAAACACACATGCAAACAAAAACATAAAAGCTTTAAATAACCTCGTCAAACTTACATATAAAATATTTGAAATTATTTGATAATGCATAAACAGTTCATATGCAATGCAAATAACAATAATTTCTTACTCATTCAATGTTTGTTTGATATGTGTGTACATAGTCAATCTAATAATCATGAGCAATAAGTTGGTTATATGTCAACCCTTAATAGTCAAATATTTCATTTCTCTCTCGTGGGAAGCACACCCATTAACTTATTTTTCAATTACTCATTCTAAGATTGATTTCATAACACACTCAACCTTTTCTCTCAAGTTTGATTGAATTTTCATCCATTGTAAATCAATATCACAACAAATAAAGATTCTCTAAATTTTTTATTACTTCAACCTCCAAAACTCAATTAGGCTTATAATCCATCATCAAATATCTAATTTTTTTTTTTATTTTCATGATTTCCCTCCGTTAAGTTTCTAAATGACCCTTGTATTGAACTTTGAGCCGATGATTCCTAAGTTAGATCACCATATGACACTAGGGTTTAGATATCCTTATAGCTTAATCACTCGAATCATAAAGACTACGAAAAGACATTTCACAATGAGCCAAATTTTTTTTTTTCATAATTAGTGCAATGTTCCTCATTAAACAGTCATTCTCAAGAATCGGCTCTAACTTAATGTTTTCACGCAATTTTATCTAATTGATTTTAGACAATCTATACAAGAATTTACACACATGAAATCCCCATTCATATCAATATCTTCCTACAATAATACAATCACCCCAAGCTTTTCATTTATATTGGTTAAGTAGTGTTTTAATCACAATCTCGGTACATCAATCTAAGTTCAAAATTAATTTAACCAATTATATCAAGATAGCCAATCCAAAAATTCATAATAATTATCATGACTATTGTGCTCAATATTATACGTTCTGACATGAAAAAGTATTAAATTAGCAAAAAATAAAAATAAAAATCGCATTACCTATTCACAATTCATGAAACATAAATAAATCCAATTAATTTCAATTAGTCAGCAAGACAACTCAACTCAAACAAACACACAAAAAATAAGAAAAAATTTAAACTTTTTTTCCTCAAATTTTAAAAAAATGGTTTTAACATATTGCACTAACAAGTAAATAAAAGTAATTCCCCCAAACTTAAAATACATATTATCCTCAATGTGTAGGTTTAAAGAATAGTTGGCAATACTCATTGTGAATATAATGTTTCTCGTTTAAAACTTGATATTTTATCTTCCTTCAATATCCTTTACTTGAACGTTTCGTAAAATATTTCCATTCTGCTTGAGAAGGAACAAGAAAAATAATTAACAATATACTTACATACAATTTTATGCTACTTTAATTTGGAATTATGATAGTAAACTAGTTATGACCTAAAAAATTTAAAATAATAATGATAATAAATAAATAAATAAATAAAGAATAAAGAAAAGGAAAGGAAAAAGGTGACAAATTTATCCCCGTTTGCCATGGTTTGACCGCGGTCAACTGCAATGACTTTTTTTTGTCGCAGTGGTGTTAAAATGAAGATCCTAAAAATAACAAAAAATTAAAACAAAAAGTTTTTTAGGTAAACAATAATTAAAACATGCATATATACTAAATGCAACTGTGTTATTTATATTTCATACAATAACTAAATTTATTTATTAAACGAGGGCGGTACCCCCAAGATTTTATTAATATGCATTTTCTTATGGTGGAGGAATACTGTGGTCACATGAAAATAATGGAAACAATAAATGAGAAAGTACTACTTCCCTTACAATGAAAATAAATGACAAAGAATAAAATAGTAACACGAAAGTACTACTTATTTTATAATAAGAATTAATGCAAATAAAGACAAAAATAAGAATTGAAAGTAAAAATAAAAATCAAACTCTGGCACTGGGCAATCCATGTCCGTCAACTTGTACTAGTGCCTAATATGTCGTAGTAGATCAAGTAGTCCATAATCATATTGTATCATATGGGACCCATGATAATTTTCTTGAAACATAATAATAATCCAGACGTAGGTAGCGTACTTACTGTGAAATTTAAAAGAAAGAGTAATAGAGACCGACTAAAATTGCTTTATCCCTCTTACAATTTCCACCTCGATATGTGCATGTATATGTGTATATTATTTGGATAGAAAAAAATAATAGTGTGTGGTAGCATGTGAATGTGAATGAAGGGCTTAAATATGACTAATCAAGTGTAACTAAATAAAATTCGATTTTTTTTATAGGGATTGAAACAGTAACAAGAAACGGTTTTACTCATTAAGTAAATAAAAAACGGTTTTAACTTCAAAAATTAATTGCGAAATCTTATTATAAAAGAATAATGCATTGACATAAAATATAACCTAAATAATGTCTAAAAATGAAACTTAAAAGTTATGTTTCAAACACAATATAATTTATTAATCTGAACTCATTGTCATCTCTACGTTGACTGCCTCGAACCATCAATTGCCTAAAAGGGAGAAATATCATAGAACGAGATTTATAAAATCCCCATAAGTACGCCATGAATTATTATTGTGTATAACTTAAAATGAGCATAATAATCATAATCAACATAGTGGAGACACAAGAATTTTACCGAAAATAGGTAGTAAGAATTCTTATGTGTAGCGCTACTAAACTCCGGTCCCCTTAACATAATCACAATCATATTGTATCATATAGAACCCATAATAATTTTCTTGAAATATAATAATAATCCAAACATAGGTAGCGTACTTATTGTGAAATTTAAAAGAACGAGTAATAGAGATCGAATAAAATTGATTGATCCCTCTTACAATTCCTACCTCAGCTATGTGCGTGTACATGTGTATATTATTTGGACAGAAAAAAATAATAGTATGTGGTAGCATATGATTGTGAATGGAGAGCTTAAATAGGACAAGACTGGGCATACATCATTAAGGAAAAAAATGATGGTGGAAAGGCTATTAATTCTAACATTAAAAATTGTTCCTTGAAATTTTTGAAATGAGCAAGAATCTCACCCTCTTTCCTCTTGTAAGTACTACATTCTATATACACATGCATACTACACTTTACCCTATGTTTGGTCAATCATGAATATGACAAAATACATATATCAAAGATTTCTATATAATGGTTTGACCAAACATTGAACCCTTTTTCAAAGAGCAAAACTTGTTGGTATTAGCATTTATACGAAGTTTGTTACAAGGTCCTAGAAGATGGATTAACCTTCAAATGAGCCCCTAAATTTCAATTCTCATAATTAGACCCAAAAATTCGGGTGTTAGTATTATAATCTACACTTCTAAAAATAAATTTCGTCCTCGAAATTTGGCTTGAAATTCATCAAAAAGTTGTGGGTACTTGGCCCGTATCTCCACCTCTCGCTCTCATGGGCCTCTTCAACCGAGTGATTACACTACTGTACTTTCACTAGCAGGATCACTTTGTTTCGGAGGGTTTGAAATTTCTGGCTAACAATTATTATTAGTACTTCTTCATAGCTCAAACCTCGATGCAATTCAATAGACTGTTGCTGCAATTCAATAGATTGATGGTTGACCACATGACTCAGATCACGGACGTACTTCCTAAGCATTGACACATGGAAGACATCATGTACAATTGAATGTTCTGGCAGTAATGCTAACTAATATGCGACGTTCATGATACGTTGCAAGATCTGCAACGAGCCAATAAACCTTGGTCGCAACTTACCCTTCTTGCCAAAACGTGGACTTCTTTCATTGGTACCACCTTGAGGAATACCTTATCACCAATTGAAAATTCTAGGCCCTTTCTTTTTCTATCTGCATAACTCTTTTGTCTATTCTAAGCAATTTTCATGCTGGCATGAATTTTCTTAATTGCATGCACCGTCTACTCAATATTCTCTAGCCCCAAAATCTTTCACTCACCAACTTCATCCCAGTGAATTGGTGATCTACACTTTCTCGCATACAATATCTCGTATGGTGCCATGTCAATTGAAGTGTGGAAGCTATTGTTGTATGAGAACTCAACTAATGGTAAAACTATTGTTGTATGAGAACTCAAATAATGGTAAATACTTCTCCCATTGTTACCCATACTAGAGTATATATATGTCCTCCAATGTTGGAATTGTCCGCTCAAACTGCCCATCCGTCTGAGGATGAAATGCCATACTAAACTTTTGTTTAGTTTCCATAGCTCGATGTAGACTTTTCCAAAAGTTCGATGTGAACCTTGGATCTCTATCCAATACAATAGAAACGGGCAAACCATGTAACCTTACTGTTTCATTACATATAACTGCACAAATCGGTCCATAGTAAACCTTATCCAAACCGGTAAGAAATGAGCCCATTTGGTGAGTCGCCATGACCCAAATAGGATGGTGACCTCTTGCTGACCTTGGAAAACCAATCATGAATTCCATAATTACATGCTTCCGCTTCCACTCTAGGACTTCCAATGGTTCAAATAACCCTGACGGTTAGTGATGTTCGACCTTAACTTGTTGACATACCAAACGTTTCTTGACATACTCAGCTATATCCCTCTTCATGACTTCCCATAAAAAATACTACCTTCAAATCCTTATATTTCTTTGTGCCTCACGTGTATACTGAATAAGGAGAGGAGTGAGCTTCCTCTAGAATCTCTTTTTTCAATTTCTTATATATTCAGCTATGGTGAAATCCTTCTGCTTTTTAGAGTTAATCTCAAACTTGATGTACTCAAAAGACTAATCACCCTTTTGATGTCTTTTAATTCTGCCATGGAGTGTTGGTCGAATAGAGAGAGTTGTTACTCGAGCGACCATACCTGTCTAACTGGTGACAATCTCGAGATTCAATTTCTCAAATTCTCTCCATATTAGTTCTTGCGTAGTCAACATAGCTAATTAACTTGCCATTTTCTGACTCAAGGCATCAGCTACCACATTCGCCTTGCCTGGGTGATAGTGAATTTCAAAATCGTAATCCTTTACTAACTTAAAGTCACCTTCTCTGTCTCATATTCAACTCCTTTTAGGTAACGATATACTTAAGGCTTTTGTGGTCCGTATAAATGTCACATTTACCTCTATAAAAATAACTCCAAATCTTTAATGCAAGGACCACCACAGAATGTTCTAGGTCATGCATCGGGTAGTTTATTCATGTAGCTTTAATTATCTCGATGCATAAGCAACCACTTTGCTGTACTGCATTAAGACACATCCCGAACCTTGCTTCGAAACATCATTACAGATCACAAAACTACCTGACCCATTGGTTATAGTTAACATTAGGGCGTTCACCAACTTTTGTTTTAATTCTTCAAAGCTCTATTCACACCTCTCTATCCAGTTAAACTTTACGCCCTTGCGTGTTAACTGAGTCGGCAGTTCTGATATTTTGGAAAATCCTTCAATGAACCTCCAATAGTATCTTGCTAAGCCTAAGAAACTACGAATTTCTCCTACATTGGTTGGCCTTGACCAATTCAACACTGCCTCCACTTTACTAGGATCTACCCTTATCCCTCTAGGTGTGACAATATATCCAAGGAATGCTACTCGCTCCAGCCAAAACTCACATTTTTTTGAACTTAGCATATAGCTTCTATTTTTTCAAACCCTCCAACACAATCCTTAAATGCTCATCATGCTCCTCATTACTTCTTGAGTATGTCAGGATATCATCGATGAACACGATAACAAATTGATCCAGATACTTGTTGAAAATGCGATTCGTCAAATCCATAAAGACTTTAGGAGCATTAGTTAGGCCAAATGGCATAACTAAGAACTAGTAGTGTCCGTACCGAGTTCTAAAAAGGTCTTAGAGATATAATTGGCTTTGATTCTCAACTGATGATAACCAAACCTTAAATCAATCTTGGAAAACACCACTGCACCTTTGAGCTGATCAAACAAATCCTCAATCCTAGAAGATGATACTTATTCTTGATAGTGATTTTATTCAATTCTCCATAATCGATGCAGATCATCATCAATCCATCATTCTTCTTAACAAATAACATTGGTGCTCTCCATGGCGATACACTAGGTTGGATGAAACTTCTTTCAAATAATTGCTCCAGCTGTGACTTTAGTTTTTGTAATTATTTGGTTGCCATTCTATACAGGGCTTTGGAGATGGGTACCGAGCCGGGAATAAGGTCGATTATGAATTCTCTCTCTCGTTCTGGCAGCATGCCAGTCAATTCCTCGGGGAAGACTTCTAGATATTTACATACCACTCTAACCTCATCAACTATCAATCTATTATTCTATTCCTTACTTTTTATCGACATCAAGAGTCCCATAGTGCTTTTTAATGGTACGACGAACAGACTTTCAATGTAGACAAGATACGGGGTAAGGGTTCACCTTTAACTACAGATAATCGAAATTTCTCTTCCCCGAGTCTTTGAAAAATCACTTCTTTATCCAAACAACGAATTATCATGTGATTCTTGGATAGCCAGTCCATTCCAAGAATTACATCAAATTCATCCATATCTAATACATACAATTTCGTCTCCAATGATCTACCATCGATCTCTACTGTTGCTGCTCTAACTATGTGATTTGAATTTACTATATCCCCAGTGGGCATCGTCACCATTAAAGGAAATTGTGCATATTCAACCATAACATCATATTTACATACAAACTTAAGGGTTATAAATGAGTGAGTTGTACCAGAATCTATCAATACATAGGCTAGTAAGTCAGATATGCAGACTTTACCTATCAGGATATTTCAATTTTGGTCCTCTTCCTGCCCTGCCAGTGTATAAACCCTAGACTGTCCGCCTGGTGCATGGCCTTTTTTATGCTGGTTGTTCCCCTATGGCCTTTGTTGATTGCTTCCATGTGGTCTATGCTGATTATTCCCTTGTGGCCTTTTCTGGTTGTTTTCCTGTGGCCTCTGCTGGTTGTTCCCGTACTTAGGGCAATATTGAGTCATGTGTCTTTGTTATCTACTTCAGAAATATGAATTCATCCCCAAAAGGCAAGCTCCTTGGTGATGCTTCTAGCATTTTTCACAGCGTGGGTAACTCTTGTTGCCATTTTATGTTGAATTTCCTCTGCTCTTCTTGGCATAATCTTGTTTTCCTTTGCCATTGTTATCCATCCACTTTCGCTTTTCTGATTGTCCATTATGCTGCATTTTTCCCCATTAGTGCGGTTCTTAAAATCTGCTAATTGTACCCTTGCCAACACATCATGATAATTTTCAAGCTAAAGCACTATGACAATCCGTTTCAAATCATCCCTCAAACCCTGCTCAAAACATCTCGCCTTCTTTTCCTCCGTATCCATAAATTCAGGAGCATAATGAGCCAACTCTTCAAACTTCTGCTCGTACTCGGACAATATCATTGAGTCTAGAGTCAAAGTGAAGAACTCAGCCTCCTTTTGATTTCGGATACTCATGGGGTAGTACTTTTTCAGAAAGGACTCCTTGAATTCATCCCACATCTAAACATGACCAGGAGCCCTTGATCTGGCAATGGTGTCCCACCAACGCCTAACACCTTTACGTAGTATAAAGGTTGTGCAAATCACATTTCTAGGTTTTGGACAGTCAATAAGTTCAAAAATTCTCTCCATACCTACCAACCGTCCTCCATTTCCAAGGGGTCTGTACTACCATGAAAGATAGGAGGATGTTGTTTCCTGAATTGCTCAACCACAGTAGCAATGGTCCTAGTATCAGGGATAGCTTTATACTGTTGTTCTCGTTGAGATGGCGAAAAAAATGGTGGTTTTAGCTATTGAGGAGGTGGTGGCGGTACCACAACTAGCACAAAAGTTTGCATCATAGCGATTAACTACAGGGCAAACTGTGGGTCAATCGTATTAGGCTGAGGCTGAACAGGTTATGTGGACTCTTGGGTTTGGTTATTGCTATTTTTAGTTCTTTTGCTTCGGGGTGCCATGGCCTTAATTAAATGGTAGTGACTATTTAGAGTTAAGTCAAATTAAAGAAATGAAACATAAAGGAATGTCATACTTTATTCATAAACATTCATAAGTTCACATAAATAACGGACCACCAGGCATACCCAGTGTCCAAACAAACTAAGATTCAAAAAATTGAAGAGCATAAATTTAAACATAAAGCGAACTAGACATCATCTAATAATTCTTCCAAGTACCCTTCCCTTGATTCGCCTCATTTTTTCCTCTAATTTTTGTTTCAGGTCAATCACGGAATACGATGCAGGGTTGTATTCTTTACTCGAGTCATCTTTAACATAATCTTCCTTGTTGTCAACTTAGGTATTGTTATGGCATTGCTCGGATTGGGTTCATAGCTTGGCGTCCAATTGGTATACCTAATGTCTTCACGATTCACCCTCCATCTTTCCCTCATGCATCGGAGTAATATATCGGAAGAGGTCTAGTAGTCAAAGCTCTCTTCGATTCCCTTGATAAACTACCTCCAGTAAGGAGTAATGGTTTAGTCAAGGTGATACACGATCCCATCCTTATGAAATTGATATCCATTCGCTTTCACTCCACAATAAATCTTTTCCATGGCATCTAAGTGTTGTATCAAACCATGGTTCGAGTTTCTCTTGTGATTCATACGCAACCAAGTAAAATGATTGCGCCTCTCAGTTCGACTAGTTTGACTTTGTCCACTCACCATCTATCGGAAGAAAGGAATGCTTTTCTTTCCAAAACAACTTTTCAAAAAATATTTTTTTTAGAGAGAGTAGTAATAATTGAAAATTGAAGAAAAGGTACAAATAATTATCCACAGTTTTTCCTTTGTTTTATACAAATGTAATGATAAAGAAATAAATTATTTTACCAGAAGTTGGAACTTTAAGAGAACGTATTAATAACCATCCACAGTTTTCCCTTGTTTTTACAAAGGTAGTGATAAAGTGATGAATTATTGTACATGGATTCATTATTCGTGTAATATGTGATTATAATTATTGCAAACTTAATCTCTATTTTGAGTCATTCCCACTAAACTGAACATGTATTTAAAATCACATAGCTACCATCTCTATATCTCATAGTTTCTACATTAATATAAAATCTAAGTTTTTGGTCTTCTATCAATAATATCATATGTATAATAGTAAACACTTATAACATTCAAAATTTCATATTATTATTGACTTTTATGCATAACAAGCCTAAATTAAATCATAAATAATATTCATATTTTGTCACGATATTCATGATTGCTATTTCGCGTAATAGACATGCTTTCATGAGTGAGATGACATTAATACTTAAAGTGCATATATACCTAGTTCAAGGAAGTCGAGCCATGGAGGATGGCATAGTGGCTAGTGATTTAGAACAACTTAATTCTCACTTTAAATATCAACTTATTATCAAAAAAAAAAAAAATTCATCATGATTATTGGAGCCAAACTGATTCTTGGACTAAAACTTTTATATAGTATTAGGCGATTTAGATAATAAAGCCCAACTAAATAAATCAATTAAAAAATGCTCTCTTACAATATCAAATAAAACCCCAATACCATATCAAATAAAAGCCAAAATTCCATACACATATTCTACACAAAATAGGACAGTCTAGTAACGGGAATAATTAAATTTTTTTTCAGACCGCATCACTGTCATGAATAGTGACGTGCAGTCACTGTTCAAGGTGAACAATGACTACGCGTCCCTATTTATATGAAATACTCAATTTTTATTTATTTTTTTTTATGAAAAAAATTCGTAAAATTCAAAATTTTGAAAATATATGTTTAGTCTATATAACGAATTTTAAAAAAACTCTTAGCTCTGATACCAACTGAGGATATGGAGAATACTAATCACATAGTTAGAACGACAAGAGTAGAAATTGAGAGTAGATCATTTGAGACTAAATTGTATGTATTAGATATGGACGAATTCGATGTGATTCTTGAAATGGACTTGCTATCTAAGAATCACGTGATAATTCATTGTTTGGGAAAAAAAAAAAGCGATGTTTCAAAGACCCCATGAAGAGGAATTTCCATTATCTGTAGGTGAAGGTGAACCCTTACCCCGCATCTTGTTTGCATTGGAAGCCCGACGAGTCATACCATTAGAAAGAACTAAAGAACTCCTGATGTCTGTAATAAGTAAGGAAGAGAACAATATATTTACAGTTAACGAGGTTAGAGTGGTATGTGAATATCCCGAAATCTTTCCTGAGGAGTTGCTTGGCATGTCGCCAGAACGAGAGATGGAATTCACATTCGACCTTACTCCTAGCTTGGCACCCATCTCCAAAGTCCCGTATAGAATGACACACAAAGAATTACAAGAACTAAAGGCACAACTGGATGAACTATTGGAAAGAGGTTTCATCGGGCCCAGTGTATCGCCATGAAGAGCACCAGTGTTATTTGTTAAGAAGAAGGATGTATCGATGATGATGTGCAATGATTACAAAGAATTGAATAAATCACTATCAAGAATAAGTATCATCTTCCCAAGACCAGGGATTTGTTTGATTAACTCAAATGTACAGTGGTATTTTTCAAGATCGATTTATGGTCTAGTTATCATCAGTTGAAAATCAAAGCCAGTGATATCTTTAAGACCGCTTTTAGAACTCGGTACGGACACTACTAGTTCTTAGTTATGCCATTTAGCCTAACTAATCCTAGAGTCTTTATGGATTTGATAAACCACGTTTTCCACAAGTATCTGGATTAGTTTGATATAGTGTTCATCGATGATATCCTGACATACTCAAGAAGTAATGAGGAGCATTTAAGGATTGTGTTGGAGGTTTTGAAGAAAGAAAAGCTACATGACAAGTTCAAGAAATGTGAGTTTTGGCTCGAGCGAGTAGCATTCCTTGGACATATTGTCACGGCCAGAAGGATAGAGGTGGATCCTAGTAAAGTGAAAACAGTGTTGAATTGGTCAAGGCCAACTAATGTAGGAGAAATTCGTAGTTTCTTAGGCTTAGCAGGATACTATCGGAGGTTCATTGAAGGATTCTCCAAAATATCAGGATCGCTGACTCAGTTAACATGCAAGGGCGTAAAGTTTAACTGGACTGAGAGGTATGAATAGAGCTTTGAAGAATTAAAACAGAAGTTGGTGAACATCGCAGTGTTAACTATACCCAATGGGTCAGGTGGTTTTGTGATCTATAGTGATGGTTTAAAGCAAGGTTTGGGATGTATCTTAATGCAGCACGGCAAAGTGGTTGCCTATGCATTGAGACAATTAAAGCTACATGTACAAAACTACCTAGCGCATGACCTAGAACTTGCCGCGGTGGTCCATGCATTAAAGATTTGGAGGCATTATCTTTATGGAGGTAAATGTGACATTTATACGGACCACAAAAGCCTCAAGTATATCTTCACCTAGAAGGAGTTCAATATAAGACAGAGAAGGTGGCTTGAGTTAGTAAATGATTACAATTGTGATATTCATTATCACCCAGGCAAGGCGAATGTGGTAGCTGGTGCCTTGAATCGGAAAATGGCAAGCCAATTAGCTATGTTAAGAGAATTTGAGAGATTGAATCTCAAGGTTGTCACCACTCAGCCAGGTGTGGTCGCTCGAGTAGAAGCGATTCGACCCGCACTCCATGACAGAATTAAAAAACATCAAAAGGATGATCCGTCTTTTGAGTATATCAAGTCTGAGATTAACTCAGAAAAGTGAAAAGATTTCACCATAGCTGAAGATAAAGAATTATATTATCAAGGATGGATGTATGTAATGGATTTCGAGGAATTGAAATAAGTGATTAGAGAAGAAGCTCACTCCTCTCCTTATTCAGTACACCCGAGAGGTACAAAGATGTATAAGAATTTGAATGCGGTGTTTTGATGGGAAGGCATGAAGAGGGATATAGCTGAGTATGTTAACAAGTGTATGGTATGTCAACAAGTGAAGGCCGAACATCACAGATCGTCAAGGTTATTTGAGCCACTAGAAATCCAGAGTAAAAGTGGGAGCATGTAACTATGGACTTCCTTATTGGTTTTCTAAGGTCAGTAAGAGGTCCCAATAGTGGATCGACTCACCAAATCGGCTCATTTCTTGCCAGTTCCGATGACGTTTACTATGGACCAGTTTATGTAGTTATATGTGAATGAGATAGTAAGGTTACATGGTGTGCTTGTTTCTATTGTATTAGATAGAGATCCAAGGTTTACATCGAACTTTTGGAGAAGGATACACCGAGCTATGGAAACTAAACTAGAGTTCAGTATGGCATTCTATCCTCAAACGGGTGAGCAGTCTGATTGGACAATTCAAACATTGGAGGACATGCTTCAGAAATGTATACTCGAGTTTGTGGAATAATGGGAAAAACATTTACCATTAGTTGAGTTCTCATACAACAATAGTTATCACACTTCAATTGGCATGGCACCATACAAGGCATTGTATGGAAGAAAGTGTAGATCACCAATTCATTGGGATGAAGTCGGCTATTTTTGAGCATACAGTACACGCAATTGAGAAAATTTGCGCCAGCATGAAATTGCTCTGGGTAGACAAAAGGGTTATACAGATAGAAAGAGAAAGGGCCTAGAATTTTCAGTTGGTGATGAGGTATTCCTTAAGGTGGCACCAATGAAATGAGTGCTACATTTTGGCAAGAAGGGTAAGTTGCGACCAAGGTTTATTGGCTAGTTGGAGATCTTGCAACATAATAGGAACGTTGCATATCAATTAGTGCTACCGCCAGAACTTTCAGCTGTACATGACGTCTTCCATGTGTCAATACTTAGGAAGTACATCCCTGATCCAAGTCATGTGGACAACCATCAGTCTATTGAATTACAGCGAGGTTTGAGCTATGAAGAAGTACCAATAAGAATTGTTAGTCAGAAATTTCAAACCTATGAAATAAAGTGATCCCGCGTAAAAGTACAATGGAGTAATCACTCGATTGAAGAGGCCACGTGGGGGCGAGAGGTGGAGATGCGGGTCAAGTACCCCACAACTTTTTGATGAATTTCAAGTTAAATTTCGAGGACGAATTTTTTTTTTAGGAGGGTAGATTATAACACCCCGCACCTAAATTTCTGGGTCTAATTGGGAGAATTGAAAATTTAGGGGCTCATTTGAGAGTTAATCTATCTTCTAGGACCTTGTAGCAAACTTAGTACAAATGTTAATTCCCATAAGTTTTTCTCTTCGAAAAAGGGTTGAATATTTGGTCAAATCCTTATATAGAAATCCTTGATATATGTTTTTTGTCATATTCATGATTGACAAAACATGGGGTAATGTGTAGTGTGAATGCATGTATATATAGAATGTAGTATTCAAGGAACATTTTTCAATGTTAGAATTAATAGCCTTTCTACCATCATTTTTTTCCTTAATGATGCATGCCTAGTCTTGCCCNTATCAATTAGTGCTACCGCCAGAACTTTCAGCTGTACATGACGTCTTCCATGTGTCAATACTTAGGAAGTACATCCCTGATCCAAGTCATGTGGACAACCATCAGTCTATTGAATTACAGCGAGGTTTGAGATATGAAGAAGTACCAATAAGAATTGTTAGTCAGAAATTTCAAACCTATGAAATAAAGTGATCCCGCGTAAAAGTACAATGGAGTAATCACTCGATTGAAGAGGCCACGTGGGGGCGAGAGGTGGAGATGCGGGTCAAGTACCCCACAACTTTTTGATGAATTTCAAGTTAAATTTCGAGGACGAATTTTTTTTTAGGAGGGTAGATTATAACACCCCGCACCTAAATTTCTGGGTCTAATTGGGAGAATTGAAAATTTAGGGGCTCATTTGAGAGTTAATCTATCTTCTAGGACCTTGTAGCAAACTTAGTACAAATGTTAATTCCCATAAGTTTTTCTCTTCGAAAAAGGGTTGAATATTTGGTCAAATCCTTATATAGAAATCCTTGATATATGTTTTTTGTCATATTCATGATTGACAAAACATGGGGTAATGTGTAGTGTGAATGCATGTATATATAGAATGTAGTATTCAAGGAACATTTTTCAATGTTAGAATTAATAGCCTTTCTACCATCATTTTTTTCCTTAATGATGCATGCCTAGTCTTGCCCTATTTAAACCCCTTATTCACATTCACATGCTACCACACACTATTGTTTTTCTATCCAAATAATATACACATATACACGCATATAATCGTGGTGGAAATTGTAAGAGGGATCAAGCAATTTTATTCGGTCTCTACTACTCTTTCTTTTAAATTTTACAGCAAGTACGCTACCTATGTTTGGATTATTATTATGTTCCAATAAAATTATTATGGGTCCTATATGGTACAATATGATTATGATTATGTTAAGGGGACCGGAGTTTAGTAGCGGTACACATAAGAATTCTTACCACCTATGTTTAGTAAAATTCTTGTGTCTCCACTATGTTGATTATGATTATTATGCTCTTTTTAAGTTATTCACGATAATAATTCATGGTGTACTTATAGGGATTTTATAAATCTCACTCTATGATATTTCCCCCTTTCAGGCAATTGATGGTTAGAGGCAGTCAATGTGGAGATGGCGACGAGTTAGGTTAATAAATTATATTGTATTTGAAACACAACTTTTAAGTTTCATTTTTTAGACATTATTTAGGCTATATTTTATGTCAATGCATTATTCTTTAATAATAAGATTTCGCAATTAATTTTTGAAATTAAAACCACTTTTTATTTACTTAATGAGTAAAACTGTTTCTTGTTACTATTTAAGTGTTACTATTTAAGTCCCTATAAAAAAGAAAGAAAAATTGAATTTTATTTACTGACACTTGAATAGTCAAGGATTCGGGTCGTCACAATTGGTATTAGAAACATGGGTTACTTCTGATTAAGTTCTTGATTTATAATTTCAAGCTCGACTTTTGCACAAATGCTTATGGCACTTTGCATAAAACTTTGGATGTCCCGTTTAGCTTGCTTACATTTTCTTTGCAACATACTTTCTCCATCCCCCAAAATATTACTTTTCCCTCTTGAATATGGTATAGCTTGCCTAAATTGCGAGATTGAAACTCAACTAAGAATACATCGATCTCCTCATCGGCTTTAATCACAAAATCAATAAAGTTGAAGGTTTGCATGCTACGTCCATCTTCTTTGAATACCATTAATCAATTTGGCTCCTTCATAATTAATTCATTTGTTTCTACATGTTCTTCTACTTCAGTGTTGATTTCTCGTGTTTAATAATGAAGAGATCCCCCGTAAGCATGTTACTTGGCCCATACGAAATTATATGATCTGTAATCCTTTTATATTTTTGCATGACGATGATATCTCTCATAACCATTTCACCGTCATCTTCTTCTTCTTTATATTGATTATCAAAGATAGATGTCCTTACTTCCCCTAGAATTGCCAATAACAAGCATTTTTAGTAGAATGTGATATACAACAATATGCATAAGTCGGTCTAATCTCCTCATAAACAATAATTTGATATTTAATCCATCTGTTAAGCCATCCTTATCAAGTACGATGGGTAAATTATATCCACAATTTTTAAGTTTTTGTGTAAAGGGTAATTCTCCAAAGAGCATATCACCATCATCTAAGTCAGGATCAATTATTGAATATTTTTTCTGCTCTGTTGATTTCTTCTAACATATTCAATTCACGTTTCTTGAGTTCAAATTTATTTTATTTAACTAAATCAATTTGATATCTCTATTTGAATAAGAATCCATGTAATGACTGCATTAACTAGAAAATGTATCTTTGCGCTTTTATACTAGTTCTCGAATTTTACTATGTGGTCTAAACCTAAAACTCACATCTTGGCTCATAATAGATTCACAAAATTATTAAATTATTGACCAATTAATAGCATTAAAATTCATAAATAAAATCAACACATGAAAATTAAAGAACCAAAATCTTAAAAAAATAAATTAAAGGGTTACAAATAACTTAAATTGTTTGCCCTAACTATGAATTCAACTACTCATACTCATGAAA
This sequence comes from Fraxinus quadrangulata, assembly GCA_903798255.1. Taxonomy (NCBI): domain Eukaryota; kingdom Viridiplantae; phylum Streptophyta; class Magnoliopsida; order Lamiales; family Oleaceae; genus Fraxinus; species Fraxinus quadrangulata. Next base: position 27,178 of record CAIGRB010134149.1, read on the forward strand.
GAAAAATAATAATAATAATAATAAATATATAGAATTAATAACTGGGTTTTGAAATTTTGATCATGGAAATACTTAGATATCGCACCAAGAATCTTCTTCAATCTCATAAGTCTTCAAATCTTGGCTTTTCTCTTTTTGATCTTTATGATTACGTGTTTTTCTCTTTCTAGAATTATGTGTCCCATAAAAATAAAATAAAAACACTATATATAGAAGTCTTTATTAATTATAAAAATGAGTCCTAAAGCATCTTTAATGTGGAATTTCATCCAAATTTGTAAAATCCGAATTTTACCTACAATTAACCAAATTTAAATTAAATTGGGTAGATATTTGCTCAAAATTATAATAAATAAAGAAGAACCAAGACCCAAATAAGCGCATAAAATGCACTTTCCCTCACTGATGCCTCTTCTCCATACTTCCTACATTCATGTGACCAACCCAACCAATTCCTCGTCGATGCACCTCTAAATGGCGACAATTATCCTGCTTGGTGCCGGGCAATAACTCGTGCACTGAAGGCCAAGAACAAAGTAGGTTTCGTTCTTGACACCATCAAATGCCCAACCAATGACATTGCTGTCCCTCTCCTTTGGTACAGATGCTGTGACATGATAATATCTTCGCTCCTTCATTCATTCAATCGATCTCTTACAGGCAGTCTTCTTTACTGCTCTACACCAAACAACCTATGGGTTAAACTAAAACGCTATTTTCAGCAAAGCAATCACACCAAGATATTCCGGCTAAAACGGGATTTGGTAAACCTCCACCAACTACAACAATCAATCACCATATAGTATGGAAAATTGAAAGACTTATGGGATGAATTAGCCTCCCTACAACCCACTACCACCTGTATCTGCGATGCATCTAACTCTCTCTCTCTGAGACCCAAGACTCCGACCAAGCCTACCAATTCCTCATGTGTTTAAACGGCAGCTTCCAAAAGCTCTGGTCACAGATTTTGGCTGCAGATCTCCTCCCATAAGTCAGGCGTTGCTATGCCATCCTACATTAAAAAGAGTTAGGGCATTTGATCCAGCTACCCACTTCTCGCATAGAGGCCTCTTCCTTCCACTAATGTAAACATTAAATTTCATTACTAGATTAGAATACAATATGACAAGTGTTATTGATCCCCCAAATCGATTGTTTAACCAAAACATTCAAAAACTAAAAATTGCAGAAAATAAAAGATCGAACACAGAATTTTCACCCACTAATGGGTCTAGGTGTTCACATGCTCTAAACGCTACTCACTCGTTGAGCATCTACTATGTAGATATTGTTCCAAATCACTAAAATCAAGTCCAGATTAGTTTGAACAAATGTATGGAGAAATCAAAGTATTTCTCTCGCCTCACAGAGACAAGTTTACCACAATAAACTAACACTCCAAATTCACAATATACACTCCATCACAAGAATTCAATTCACTCAAGATTGCATGAAGAATGAAGAGCGGATAGAGAGAAAACACCAAGAGACAGAAACCCTAAAAAGAGCCTATTTGTATTGCCCAAAAATCACAGATCCAACGCCAAATATTTCACCACCTGTAAGGTCAGATTGCATCAAGAACTTATGCTAAAAACGTGTTTGTTGCACAACACGTTTTTGGTCTAATATTAACTTTCCACTCCATGGAGGAAGTATTAGCTTTCCCCATCTTTACTGCTTCATTTTTATCCTAGTTTCTAATATTTAGGAGCATGATTGGTTGTGCTTATAAATCAAACTTACTTTTATGATACATATTTTGATAAATTTGATTTCATAGTTAAGTCTCAAAACTACGTCATTTTTAGTATGTTGTAATATTGTTTTATATTTTTATCATTATTTATTCCATGGCAAAAACTCAAAGTTCGACGTTGATTAAATTGTGTCTGCACTGAATAAAATTCCTGGCTCCGCCCCTGGGTGGGGTAATGGAGTGAGTGGACTCACTCATGTGTGACTCTTTTGGTGCGATTGAAGGAAAAAAAAAAACTCTAATTAGGGAAATTTTGAGGAGAGAAATTAGGGCAATTACCTGAGGATGCAACGGAAGATGGTGAACTCTTAGACTGTATTGGTGGTGGTCCGGATAGGGGTATCGTTGAGATGGCAGCATAGATGACGAGGATTCGGTGTAGGTGTCTTGGAACTTGATGGGGCTTCTGGTTTCATCGAAGATAACGTGCCGAGAGAAATAGGTGTGTTTTGTGTTGTGATCAAGACACTAAAATGCGTTATGGGTTTGGGAATAGCCCACGAACAGGCATAGAATGGATTTGGGCTCGAGTTTATTTGAGTTATAGGGCTGGGTTAGGGGAAAACAAAGGCAACCAAATTTTCTTACCTTGAGATAATATCGAGTTTGTTGAAATAAGGCTTAAAATGGTGATTTATTATTCAATAATTGTGTTGGTTGTCGGTTAATGAGATAATAGCCGTTTGAAAAGTATGGGGCCAATATGACAAGGGTAGAGAAACATCTTGTAATAAGGTTAATTATGTTTCAACAAGATGGTGACGACGTTCGGAGACTCCATTTTGTTGTGGTGAATGAGATGCGGTGGTATAGTGGCTAATTCCATGAATTGAAAAATATTTTTTGAGTACCACAAATTCACCACCATTATCGGAATAAAGACATTTGATTTTTCTTTGAAAACGGTTTTCCCCAACATGTTTAATTTGTGGAAAAATGGTGCTTACTCCGAATTTGTTTGTTAAAGGGTAGAACCACATATATTTGGTAAAATGGCCGACCAAAATCAAGTAATATTTTGAACCATCGATACCAATTGTATGCGCAGGCCCCAAATATCGGTGTAGATGAGATCAAGAGATGCATTGCTTTTAAAACTAGTGGAATGAAATGGTTGTTGGTGTTCTTTATTCACTGAACAAGAAGTACAAATGTGAGACGCTTGGTCTTTTTTTATTGGAAGAGAAAAAGATTTGATAAGATAATGGACAATTTTTTTAAGAAGGATGTCTAAGCCACTTGTGCCACCCATCAATCCATGTCTGCTCATGCACATTTGCAACCATTTTTGAGAGAGCCACCGTGAGTTCGGAAGCGTGTAAACACTGTTTTCGCATACACCTTTGAGTAGAATGCCCCTGTGATCTGATCCTTGACAAGAAAATAAGTGGGTTGAAATTCGAGAAAAAATTTATTTTGAGTCGTAAAGTGGTGAACGGAAATTAAATTCTTATAGATACCTGAAACACAAAGTGTATCATTTAAACAAAAGGTGCGTGTTGGTGATCGAAATACCAAAGAACCAATGTATGATACATGTAAACCTAAACCATCACCTATTACAACTTCATTTGTCCTATCATATCCTGAGTGCACTAAGAGGTTTGCCAAATCACCTGTAATATTATGTGAATCAACAGAATCAATGAGCAACTTAGTGTCTTGATGTTGAAAGGTGGAAGCACAATTTGCAACAGCGTCGAAAAAAAATCACTCGTGGACACTGCTTTGCAATGTGACCCAGTTGGACACAAATTTGACATTTGGCCTAGAAGCGTCGCTGACCATTGGACCAGCCCAAGTTGTTTTGTTTCCTGTTATCACGTGGCCTATTGTTTGGCCATGATTGGGCCGAAGACCCTTTAAAAATTTGTTGCTTGTTTGAATTTCGAGAGGAGTTTTCGTTGTTTTCCAGATGGAGAGGATAAACCTGATAGTCGGTTCGTGTAGTTGGCCGTGGCTAGTAGCTTCTGTGTGGAGGCTTCGAGATGGCTCATGTATGACTTATGACCCACGAGTAGATCGTGAAGTTCCTCAAAGGTGAGGGATTTTTCCCGAGCCCTAATTGGTGCAGCAATCTCCTGATAATCAGAGCCGAGACCATTGAATATGTGTAAAGTAAGATCATCATCTGAAATGGGATGATCAATGAGAGCTATTTCATCTGCAATAGACTTCATGATATGCAGGTTTTCCTGGATGGTTTGATTGCCCCATTTGATCAGTATTATTTCTTCTTTGATTTGCATTGCCCTGGTTTGGGATTTGCTAGCATAGAAGGTGTTTAATTTTTGCCAAGCTTCTTAAGAAGCTTTGGCAATCGAAATGAGAGGGGTGATGGTTGTTGCGGTGGATGTTAGGATAGCACTTAGGATTAGTTTATCCTGCCTTACACAGTTGATTTTTTGAAGGGAGGATGTGGGGGTGTCAGTTTGAGGCCGGCAAGGTTTATTCTTCTGTGACATAGTCTAAGAGGTTGTATCCAATTAGAAGAGCTTAAAATTGGGCACACTACTGTGCGAATGTTGATGGAGTAAGTTTGTCATTGATTTGTATGGAACTGTTGGGCAATAAAGGGGATATCTATTGGGGATGAAGGGTTCTGAGTGGGGTTCTATGAAATGGGGATCGAATTCTCGTGAGATGATGGCTTTCCTGTTACCATGATGAGAATTGAGCAAGAACAATGTCTTTATTTCTCTGTAAAAATGACAAACTGTGCAACCTAATTTTTACAAAGACTCGTATGCATTTAAATACAAAATTTACAAGCACTATTTTGGGAAACTAGCTAATATTCCGGCAATACAAAAATAACAGTTAAAAAGAATTGATTGTCGAGATACGATGACTGTTACAAGCATGGTTGTCTGCTAGCTAGCTAGTTTTTGATCCTTGGCTTGATATGTGGAATCCTCCTTATACTAATGTAATGTGCCACCTTAGCATGGTTCTTAGAGTAAACCAAGTATAGTGTTTAGAAGATTATATATATATATATATACACACACACACACACTTTTAAAATGATAATTATATTATATTTTTAATCTTACTTAAATAAACACATATATGATTAAATAAAAATATATCACTTTAAATTAATCCACTAATATTTATTTTTATTAAATTTTCTTGGATCTTTATTACGTATTGATTTATGAAAAGGCTTGTGAGTTATTGAATCCTGGCAGTCTGCAAAATGTTGATTCTCATAAGAAGGATAATATTGATGATGCGGGTAAAAGTAGAATACGTCTTCCGCAAAGTATCATCATCAGACTCGGTCAAGGATGCCAATTACTGGTTTGACAACAAGCAGTCCCGAGTCTCAGGTACCAGCACCAGAACCCTCCAACATTGCTTCAGTAATGTTCTGGACAAAGCCATCAAAGCCTCCTGATTGCAGTGTTTTAAATGCTATCCCCGAAGGTCACATGAATGCGAAGATGGAAAAGTTAATGCTTTTAGTCAGAGCAGCATTCTCAGTAGTGGTAAAGATGCAGGTAAACCTGATCAAATGGGGAACTCTGAAAAGATGGAACATGGTATGGATACGGATCTCTACGTCATGACGAAATTATGATGGCATCTCACTTAGGAAGGAATATTGGAAATATTCACTTGTGGATTTAAACGTCAAAAGTGCTACGAGTCCTTTCAAATTATTATGTTCAATTTCAATAAAATAATAGAGTCCAAGTCACATTGAGGGTGACAGTGATTGGAAGGGTTTATGATTCATGGAATTCCATCTTATAACTTTTGGTCTATAGAATTTTTTATTGAGTGTGTCACATTATTTTGGAAAAATATATTTTTGAATAGTAGATTGATAGAGAATGTGTGATTGAAAAAGAAAAAAATATTATTAATGTGATGGAAAATATTATTTTATTAAAAATGCGTGGTTAAAAATGAGTAAAATAATAATAATGAAAATTTTAATATGGCTCAAATATGGGCTTAATTAGGTGAACATTTGACTAAGTCAATGTTTGATTTAGAAAAAATAATAATTGTTTAGTAAATTTTTATAAAAATTAATAAAACATGTATTTAAAATGTCATGGGCTTATGATATATGTGATTAAAATTAAATGTTATCTTTGACTGAAATTTTAATATAAATTTTTATCTGAACCAAATAGGAGATAAGTTTATTAAAATTGGTCGTGGTGGCAGTTGACCACACTTACTCCGTGCTAAATCTGCCCGTGATCACATAACATAATTCAACGTGTCAAATAAGTATGTGATAGAACACAGCTCGAGTCGAATAAGAATAAGGTTACTTGAACCTTTATTGCATATTCAATTTTCATTAATTCGTCAAAAAAGAAAGTAAATCACAATAGTCTTCACTCTGAGTGAGACCACATTAACTAAATTCTCTTGTGACTTGACTCTTGTTGCACAAAATTTGATCATGTCACGTGTCTTCTCATTCCTTTCATGCATCAACTCTCGTTGTAGAAATTGATCATGTCAAGCGTCTTCTCCACTCTATCATCCACTGGAATTCAATGCTTTTAGTAACCTTTAATCCATTTGGTTATGATATATTGCACAATACCTAAATTAACATTGAATAATCATATTATAAATAAGATAAAAGTTAATTTTTATTATAATATAATTTTTGTTTTCTTTTGTATTTGATTTTGTTTGTTTTTAGGATTTTAGTTTTATTTCCGATTTTTCAACTCTATTCTTACTTAAAGAACTCCAATTCGACTATCATAAGTAAGCATTTGTTTGGTGGAGGCTAAAAATTATATTTTTAGTAAAAATTAATAAAATGTTTGATTAATTGATAAAAGTATGGAGGAACCATTTTTATTAACATCGGGCTGTGATTCAGATCGAAATTGGCGCCCCTTTCATAATATAATTATATTCGTACATACAAAATTTTTAAAATCCCTAATATTGATTTTAAAAATTCAAGAAAAAAAATTTTAAGTGCAGAATTATAAAAAAAATATGTCATTGCGTAGGCGGACATTGCTGAATGTCATCGTTCTCGGTGATAGTGGGTAGAACTTATTTTTCTTTTGAATCAATTTATCTCTCAATTTCTGATCTTAGGGTTAGTTTTTTAATTTATGCACTGATATTTTGTTTATTTCAGTGTGAGTAAAACATCATTGATGAATCGGTATCCTTTTCAGTCATTATGTTATGTTTTTTTATTATTATTATTATTTGACCAATAGTGAATGTGGTAAGTTTAATTGCTTGTTATTAATATCAGTGCTCTGTTTTCTGGGTATACTTTATATTGTGAGAGTTCTTATAAATATGTACATAAGAAATTCAGTCATCAGTATAAGGCTACAATTGGGGTTGATTTTGTCACCAAGGAGCTTCAAATTGATGACCGGTTTGTCACTCTTTAAGTAAATTTTAGTTTCCTGGAAAACTGTTTTGATTGAACAAATATATAATTGAGTGTGTAATCTTATATTTAGAAGTTCAAATTTGGTTGTTTTAAGTTTTCTTTACATGGGAATGAATGTGGGTCGTGCAGTGGCAGATATGGGACACTGCTGGGCATGAGAGATTTCAGAGTCTCGGGGTCGCATTTTATAGAGGAGCAGATTTTTGTGTTTTGGTGTACGATGTTAATGTAATGAGGTCATTTGATTCCCTAGACAATTGGCACGAAGAGTTTCTCAAACAGGTTGGTGAATCTATTAAACCGTTCTATATTTTGGATTTATGTTTTTTTAGTATTTTTAATTGGACATTTATTTGTTGCATTAGTTCATGATTTTGATAATTTAAAGTGCAAGGTAGTTCTTTGATAGTGGCTATGCTTTAAGAGTATTTATGTTATTCCATTGTGTAGATATTGCATTTAATTTAGCGGCATTGTCATGCTGCTCCACAAATTCGTCTTTATCACGCCTGACTATTACAATATATATGAACGAAAATCAAAGGCTATGGTAATACCTTTTATGCAATATTCTAAAATGCATTTTAGAAATTTTAGAAATATTAATGTGCATTTCTCCTTGTTCTTTTTGTAAAGCCACTTTGAATCAGAGTACTATTTTCCCAGAGCTTATATCTTTGATAACGATGATGTAAAGGTAACTACGATAAATTTGAGGTGACTACATGAATTTTTCTCGTGACTTCATTAGATCACTTCCTACTCATTCATACTTTCACCTGTCTATTTGCGCAATTTTATATAATGCTCACCTCCAATCTGAACTGCATTTAGGTTATCTTTTGGGAACTTTGGTGTCTTAGACATGCTTCTCATTTTTGCCTGTTATTATATTATATCCTCTAAATCTCTATCTTTTTTGAAATAATATCAACAAATGGTTATCCTTTTGTACTTTCTTTGACCACAAACCCCTGTTGGTTATCCTTTTTTTGGTCATTCATCAATTTCTCTATTTATTTGTTATAGTTTCCTTTTTCTTTTTTTTACCAAACACTACATTTGCCTCCATGTGTGCCAATGTGTCTCTAATAGCTTGTAGTGTATATTGGAAACTCCCTATATTTATTTGTTGTTGTTGTTGTTACTATTAATTGCC
>CAIGRB010134160.1:0-10196 GCA_903798255.1 Fraxinus quadrangulata
ATATCCTTTAGCATTATCACAGTAACCAACTAGAACTCCTACTTCAGCTTTCAGACTAAGCTTGTCCCTTTTTACATCAGGTATATGCATATAACACACACTTCCAAATACTTTCAAATGAGAAACATTTGGCTTAACTCCATACCAAGCCTCATAAGGAGTCAACTTGTCCAAATCTTTAGAAGGCAGCCTGTTTAGTAGATAAATTGAAGTGTTCACTACCTCAGCTTAAAAAACCTTAGGCATATTCTTCTCCAGCATTAAGCATCTTGCCATTTCTATTGTTGTTCTATTCTTTCTCTCACAGACCCCATTTTGCTGAGATGAGCAAGGGATTGTTAACTGATGTTTAATCCCTACTTCCTCACAAAATTTATCAAATTGATTACTGGTATATTCAGTCCCATTATCAGTCCTTATAGTCTTTATCTTGCAGTCACTTTCATTCTCTACAAGATTCTTTAACTTCTGAAATACAACAGGAACCTCAGACTTCATCTTAAATAAATAAACCCAACACATTCTAATTAAAGCATCAATAAAGAGAACAAAGTATTTGCTTCCATTCAAAGTTGAAGTTCTTATAGGGCCACAGACATCACAATGAATCAGTTGAAGTCTGGTTTGAGCTCTTCTAGATTGGTTTTTGGGGAAAGGCAGTCTAATTTGTTTGGCATGCCCAAACCATTTACGCCACAATGTAGATTTATCCACAGTACTAGCAAAAGCATGTGAATTCATATTTTCCACTCCAAATGAAAACTTCTATGCCTAATCTCAACTGTCATCAACTCCAGATTATTTTGGTCCAAAATTGTGCAACTACTATCCTTAAATATTAAGGCATAGCTTTTCTCAATTAATTGGCCAACACTTATCAAATTCTAATCAATATTTAGAACATATAAGACATCAGAAATGAACTTGTTACCTGTTGGAGTAAGAACTAAAACCGTGCCAATTCCCTTCATCTCAACCTACTCCCCATTCCAAACCTTTACTCTTGATCTGTAAGCATCATTTAACTCCACAAAGATATCCACATTTGATGTCATATGATATGTGCAGCCACTGTCAAGTAGCCAAGTTTCAACCCTGTTGGAAGTTGTGCAGTTTATAGCTGAAAATAGGTGTTCTTCAGACTCCTCTTATGCAAATTTAGTTCTGAACCAATACCATTTGGGCTAATGACCTTTTTCTTTTGGAATGAGGACATGGAGGATACTTAGTATCCTTGCCAGAGCTTTTAAGTCCTTCTTCCTTCTTCATGTTTTGCGGCTTCTATCCACCAAAATTTGTTTGAGTTCTCTGCTTTCCCTTTTCAAACAAAGTACCCTTAATTTGTTCTTCTTACCTGAACAATCTCCTTTGTTCAGTGGCATGAAGGGCATTCACAAGTTCAGCCAAAGAGATGCTAGCCAAGTCTCTTGAATCTTCAAGTAAAGAAATATTGGATTCAAACTTCTTTGACTAATTAACACCTTCTCTACTACTCTCTTATACGGCAAATCATATCTTAACAGTCGGATTTGATTAACCACTTTCATCAACTTATCAGAGAAATCCTTGACAGACTCTGAATCCTTCATATTTAGAGTTTCAAACTCCCTTCTCAGATTCAAGACCTGCATTTGCCTGGTTTTCTCACTTCCTTGGAATTCCTCCTTCAGTCTATCCCATGCTTCCTTTGCTGTTTCACAAGTGATTATCCTTGTGAATATAGCATCTAAAATAGCAAACTGAATGCAGGAGAGAGCTTTGAATTTCTTAGCAACACCTTCACTATATTGTTTGATTTGAGCAACTGTGGGATTAGCTCTCAATGGTGGAGGTTCAACGCCTGTTTCAGTTATCTCCTAAAGGTCAGCTTGAGGTAGGCCTTCATTTTTACAATCCAAAAATTGTAATTTTCTCCATTGAAGGCCGAGGGTAGAGGTGCTGAAAAACCATTGGAAGCCATCACTCTCACTCACTCGTTTGGCTAGTGAAGGTTCCTCGCTTGTTTTCTCTCAGATTTTTGGTTGTTGAAGTGGTTGAAAGAAGGAAAAACAGGAAATTGAACTTACCGAATTTGCAAAGAGCTTATCGGATTTTACCCAGCTTACCGGATTTGCATATACTTACCGATTTTTGAAGTTACCGGATTTGTACAACACTTACCGATTTTCACACAAGTTACCGTATTTGCAGATTTCTTACCGAATTTGCACATTCCTTACCATATTTGCTCCTTTCTTACCGAATTTGCTTCTTGCTTACCAGTTTTGCAAAGAACACTCTATTTTTTCAGTTTCTCTGCTCTTTTCCAACTCTTCAAAAGATCATCAATAGCTCTGATACCACTGATAGATATTGGAACACAAAGAGGAGGGAAATTATATATTTCACACTACCCCAAAATTATGGAACATGGCGGATACATATAGCCATACATTTGGTACAATTAAAAATGATTTTCTACCAACTAGTGTACCTACTACCACTACACATTGCTTGTCTATTACGACAACTTGTGATCAAACCAAACTAGCCTAACTAACCATCAAAACATAAGTTAGACATTAATCAAAAACATTGTTGAGTGACAACAAGAATGTCACACACGGTTCATCAATTGCTCTTAAGTTCTCTGTTCCGTATTGAATTAAATCTTCCATGGATTTCTATATATATTAATGAAGATAAGAAAGTTCGTAAGTTCCTTATTTTTCTACTGGCTATACATATCCCCTCTTCCATCAATGGCTAACAAAAGAAAACAAACATTGTAGATGCTGTTGGCGTCCCTGTTGATTGATTTTCTCTGAGTCATGGAATAAGTTTAAAGATGTTTTGACAGTGTGTTATCTGTGGTACTTAAAAAAGATGGGACTTAATGTCTAATTAAGTAATTTACATGCGTGCTAGGCCAAGACTGCTTCTCACGGTTTTCTTATATATTTCTGGGTGGTTAAGCATGTGGTTGTAACAAATCTTTTTTGTGTGCATGAATTGAAGGGTGCCGCTATAACATTTCACAGGAAGCTAACGAGGCTCTCAAGCTGTCAAGGCCTCCTTTCCACGAAGTAGACTATGACATCGCTTGTTATTTTTGCATTTTCATTTGCATTTTGTTTGATACCTAGGATAAAATATTATCATCAATTTATTGGAAGAGAAGATATCAGTTTGATTGCATTTTTTCTTCTTGGTCAACTCTTTGTATCATCTAAAATAATAGCAAATTACTCACAGTATATCCACTTTATGTATATATACATCTCATTCTTCAGGTTATTTCTTTCATGGTACGGTACCATATTAACTAAAGTTTCTATCATTTGGAAAATGAAGAAAAATGCTGGAAACTTGGAGATCTAGACTGGTCTTCATGTTGATAAATACATTCTATACCCAGAATTTCACTAATTTTGTCTTTAAAGGGGTGCTTAGTCGTCGTTATTGGAGCCAGAAAGTGGGAGATCATCTTTTCTGAACCTAAAGCTGACTGAATGATAATTACTGGTATCCAATTAATTGATCTCTTCTTCCATTGTTTGTTGACTCAAACCTTTATGGTGTTTATTGTCACTTTCAAACTCATGGCAGGTGAAATCCTCTAATACTTGTGAAAGTGTACCGGTGTATTTTCCTAAGGTTGTCCTTTGCTTCGAGGCATACCATAACAAGCCTCTTGGTTAAAGGTAAAGCACCCTCCACTTTCTTGCATCTCAATATCCACAAAAGAAAACTGTTGTTTATTGTTGCATTTGCAATTTCTGTCTATCTTTTATCTTTGGTTTTAATTACCGGATAATTGAATGCTGTTCAGCTAAAATGATACCAGCTCAAGTTTTGATATAATATATATATAAAGCATTGGACATTGTTTTTAGATGTGTGTTTGTAAGTCCAGTCCGTTCTTTGCTCTTTCCAAAGAATCAAACCCATCTTCATTGGTTACATGCTCGACCCTTGCAATTGAAACAATTGTCTTTGTTTCTTCATTTTCACTTATTCTTATTTTTCTCTTGGGGGTTGAATTCATCACCATTCACCTGAACTTGTTCATTGTAATCATGATTACTTATCCTGTTCCAAATGTTCTTTGGAACAAAGCTCGCCATAATTTGGAGGACTCTACCCAAATACACTTCGTTAATATAAAGCATTTCCCAGTATCTGAATTTCCATGGTTAAATACATGATTGTTTTCTTATTTGTTATAATGCTCTATTCTCCTCTCTTTGTAGCTGTACGGAATGCATATATTTCAGCATGGCTAACTAGGGGGAAACAAGAAGATGGGTAACAGAAGTTGAGGATCTGATCCATGGGGAATTTGGAATATCGATCTTGTATTTTAAGTGCTTGTAGTTTGGGAGAATCTCTTTGGTAAATGAGCTGATAGAAAAAGGAGCAAGAATGTTGGTTCTTTCATGTAAAGATTAGAGGGAAAAACTGGTCTTTAATTTTCTTATCTAGCACTAGAAGAAAGTATCTATTGCTGGGAAGACCAAGTGGGTTATAGGTTGTAGTTTTTCTGTCCTTTTCTATCTTGCCACATGTTTACGTTTTCTATTATTTTCTGTGTTAATGGAATCTTGTATTCTTTCCTGCCTTGAGCCAAAAAGAAGCCGACTTTAATGCTAATTGATTAAGTAATAGATCTAGTTCTATAAGATATATGTTTTTGTTTCTGGTGACTTATTCTTCTCCTGGATTTTCTTCACTTCTGACAGCAAACTGATGATTATGTTATTATGTTTGTAGACTCAAGAATTGTTGGTTCTTGGACGGCAATATTTGACTGAAGTGAGAGACAAGATATATTGCTTGATTGATGAGATTAAGAAAAAGGCGGGACAGCACGATCCTTCTGGATAATTCTTAATAGAAGTAGATTCGGCGTTGTCTTTGTTTATTGAAAATGAAGTATGTCTTTTATCTCCAACTAGTTGCTAACACCAATTGGAATGTGTTTGCAGGATGTCTTTTGCAATGATATGAGGGAGCACTCCGCTATAGACTACAGCAAGCCCATACTTGATTGGCTTGAGCACTCTAAGAATGATGCACTTGAAAAATGGGAATGCATCATTGCTGGTGAATTACAACAAAAGCAAAACGCACTTTTTGGCAGCGAAAAATTACAGTTGCCAGTGTTTAAAGCTCTTCACATGCAAAAAACAAGGTTTTGTGGGTTTTGACTTGGTGCTGGATATCTTTACTGTCACCAGGTATATTCTCTTTCTTTTTTCTCCATTTCTGTTTCTTAATGGGGTTTGTGTTGGATTGAACATGTTGCTCACAAATTCAATATCCAGTTAGGAACCCGCCTGTGATTCCTAACTTGGCGGGCAGTGTGAAGACCTGTACTTAACCAACTCGTACTGGACTACCAAATTCAGTGTACTCCACTCATTGTTCACGAAAATACATTTCTAATTGAAGTGTATGGTTCGTTAACAAGTAATAAAGAGGACTTTTTTGAGTCCAAGTATCGTCCCAAAGAGATTGATTAGTTCAATTTCTATTACCGTGATCTTAACTGAAACAATAAAATTGAAGTGTTGTTGTAACGAAATTATAACTAAATTAATCTAATTATGCAAGGATGAATGAAAATTGCGTTGAATGTAGCTTGAAGTTTTCAAATGTATCGTGAATGTACTAGGATCGCGAATCCCTAAGTAATAATCATTTTTAAACTTAGTTTTACACTTTGACGCACAATTAAAATATTAACGAATCAATACTCCTAAATTACTTAACAGTTTCTCTCGAGTAAAGTCAAACATATTCTCATATGTGACCTGACTATATCGCTATGACGGATGCGAACATGCAAGAATGCATGAATTTTTGTGAACACTTAAAGATTCACATATGACATAGCAGTATATTTATATCTCCTATCAGACGCTATGATAATTTACACCATATCGAATATATTTCTCTTCATTCGAATGCATGAAATAAGTCACTGCATTCAGACAATTAATATGTACAATAATCGTGGAGAAAATAAATTCATAGAAACTATTCAAATAATCAAAACGCGTTTTTATTGGCAAGAATGTAAACTAAGAAATAAAAATCATATTATATAGTTCATCATTTTCTAATACAGAATTAACCTAGCCTAGCATGATGGAAAGAAGAAAATTAGAAAAATAATGAAGAAACGACATCATCAATTCAATTCTTGAGATTAATCTTCGCGCCGTGGTGTTTTTCTTCGTGTTCTTGCTCTTTTTCTCCTCTTAAAACCCTTTTCCTCCTTCTCTCCCCCGTTCTGAATAGCTCTAGGGTGTAAATGTGCATCCAAGGATTTGTTTCCATAAGTATTTCACTCGAATAAGAAAACCAGAATTTTCACGTAAGAGTTGATATATGCGACCGCATAGTTCATTACCCTGTGACAGCATAGAACAAAATGTAAGGCCTTGGAATTTTCTAAAACAACTCATGCGACCACATATGTCTTAATACTATGCGACCACATAGTATTAAGAAACTTACACAACTTAGCGTTTTGGTCCTCGAACAACATTTTTCATTTCTCGACCTCTTTTCCCTCTTTTTCTTCTTCCAATATTTTCATTCCTTTGATCAATTTGATCTCGCCATCTTCACATCTTCAATTCCTCTTCGGGTCATCTTTCAATTATTTGCATCTTGGTCCTTGATCTTTCGTTTTCTTTGATTTTAGTCATTTTTTTCATTTTTCTCATAATGTCCTCTATATTCATCAATGTTATCTTGCAAAACACAAATTATATCGAATTAATCTATATTCCACATATTTATTAACAATTATCCATATTTGTGACCCAAAATAAGTATGTAAAACGTACTTATCAATTCTTCCAAACTTGAACTATTGTTTGTACTCAAACAAAACTGTAACTTAATTTCACATAAAACATGGTTTAACAACCTACCATGTCTCATGATTGGAATTTAACAATTAACAAAATGAACAATTATATGCATAACTCGACGTGAGTGTGTACAAACTCATGTAGACATATCAAGTTCATGATTGGCTCAACACTGACCCATAGTAGTCAAATATTTCCTTACTTTGCTCGAGAGATGCACACACTCCCAAACTTATTATTTTCACTCAATTTTCCTGAGGTGCATCCTAAGTTGAACATATTGAATTCTATTCCTTACCATCTCTTTGTTTTGATAGATCTTACTATTACAAATTCATATTTAAACAAGTCGAGATTTTTCTACATTTTTTATTGTTTCAACCTTTAAGACTAGACTAAGTTACTTGCCTCGTATCAAATGTATAGTTCTATCAACCAAATATCTTGAGGCATAATCAATGTACATTACTCATGTTTTCTCTGAATACTTTTTTTCCAAACAAACATTTTCTCATTTGATTTCTATATAACTCATGTAAAGAGCTTTAGGCCGATGACTCCTAAGTCAGATGACCTTAGGGCACCAGGTTTTTAACTACCCTTACAGGCTTAATCACTCGAGTTATACAGGCTCGAAAAAATCCTTTTATTCACACAAAGATTAGTTCAATGCCCCCTTTCTTTTAGACATTCAGTTTCTAAAACTAACTCCTAACTTAAGACTTTTATCTAGTCTCCATCTCATTGATTTTAGACAATCCACACAAGATAATATCATGCACGGAATCCCTATTCATCTCAATGTTCCCCTGTAAAGCTCAACCATCTCCAAATTACTCTATAATTGGATTATGGATTAATACTATAGAAGTTATTCGGGTTTACTTACTATGTTTAATTATTCTCTAACTAATGAATCAAATCACCAACCTAATATGTCAACCATGAGTATAGTGCATAAAGAATGTTAAGTTCACATAAACAAGTTTTGACTAATCTAATAGTGCACTATTTCCATTATTTACAGTTCATACCTATTCAAATATTTAATATTATAGCCAACAAGGTCATCAAAGTCACACAAGCACACAAAACTATAATTATAATTTAATACTAGAAAATAAATGAATAAGAACTGCATTTTTTTCCTTTTTTAATAGAAAATCACATAAAACTGTAGTAAAATGATGAGTGTCACGAAAATATTCCCACCTCCAAACTTATACAAAATATTGTCCTCAATGTTTAAAGAATAACAAAATGCAAACTTAAAGGACAAATGCACTTAAAGATAAAGAAAATGGGGCTCAGAAAACTCCCCGGATCAAGACAAAGATAGTGGAGAGAAACTGAAACCAAATGCACCATCTGCTGAAGGTGAAGATAATCTTGCGCCTAGGAGGCATTCTTGAAGTGTTCCTTGATGTCGAGGAATTTAGAAAGTATCCTGTGTAAAGTGGTGATAGGTTATTGTAACACCTCAAAATTTCACAAACACTGAAGTGTTACCAAAAATTCAATTTTCACGGAATGATAAAATAATATTATTTTAAAAAAATAACTAAAATATCCATAATGAAAACATAATCACAAATTAAATAACCGTCTTTGAACAAATAAAATTGACTAATAATTTAAAGAAAGAAAAAATAATAATAAACTTAATGTTTTATTTATTCGATTCCTCTTGATAGTCGCATGACCATATTGCCACTGTTCCAATCGATCCGAACTAACATATAAAATTTTGTAAGAGAGAGTATTTAAAAAAACCCAATAAGATATGTACAGTTTCTATACACATATTAGGTCATTTTAAATTTTCGTAGAATCTCATATCTCTTAATAGAGAACCAGAAGGTCCACTGGCAATTCATGCATAAATTACTGAATATAAAAATATAAGAAAATGAACCACTTGCTTAAATTATATCTTACCTTGATTGATCAAACGAGTTTTTGATAACAAAAATATATTTGCAATTTACAGCTGCTTTATATGAAAGTTGCTGTGTAAAATTCTTTGATGGTGAATTTTGGGACTATTTATAGTAAAAAAAAATAGTGGTTGAGTTATGGTATAATTGGGATGAAAAATCGTATCTATCAAATTGGATAAGAATTGAATTCAAAGAATAGGAATTTAAAACCTATTTCATTTTAGTCCTCTTTTTTTTTTTCAAAAATATTAAAAATATAGTATATAAAATCAATAAAATTTTATTCTAAAATTTTCGGGGTGTTATAGTTATGTTTGTGAATGATGAGTGAAAGTGAAAAGGGTATGTAGGGTGGGTAGTGTAGGGTTATGGTGTGTTCATAGTTGTGTGGGTAGTGTAGGGTTATGCAATTTTTAAAACTGGTTTTGACCCTTTTATTTACCTCTATGTGACCGTATAGAGGAAATAGGTGAAGTCGCAGAGAACTAATGTGTAGGGCCAATTTAGGCCCTGACATGAGGAATGCGACCGCATTCCTAGTAGGACTATGCAGTCGCATAGACTACCAGTAATGGGGTCTATTTGCCAGTTCAATTTTTTTCCACTTTTGACCGTTCAAAACCCCTAAGGCCATGATTTTCGTGCTAAACAAGTTTAAATACATGTAATGAGTATATGCAACATGAAAAACTTTTAAAACCTACTCAACTCTTCGAAAACTTGTTTTTGGTCAATTTGCACTAAAAACTTAGTTTTCGATCCAAATGCAACTCGGTTGTCCAATGACCCCACAACCTGTCAAAACACATTTTAACGTACAAGGGTTGTGTGGATGCCATGGATATGGTTCCAAAAATATTTTTAAGCTTGAAAACACATGTTGATCTCGGAAAGCTCAAATTGATCATTTTGCCTCGAAATGTGTGACTTTCTCACCTAATCAACTAAATACTGTTCCAACATCTCCAAACTCATGCACAACACAATTAAAATCAGTTTTGACCATGCATAGACTTTTAGTGAAGTATAGGGACGATGAATGACCTAATAATACTAAAAATTTTGAAAAACATAAAAAATTCCTAATCCAATGCAAAAATTGAAATAAGTAAAAGGGAAGAATTGTTGGGTTGCCTCCCAACCAATGCTTGTATAGTTTATAGCTTGACTTTATAGCTGTTGATTCATGGTGGTTCAAATGGAAGAATTTCACCATTATACTCCTTACGATTTTCATCTTTGCATACTCTTTTAGCTCTCCAAACTTTTAATTCTCTATTCTTGTCTATACCAAGAATTCTTTCAAATTTTGATTTTCTCTTCTGACAATTTTGTTGAATGGATAGTTCATCTTCATCAATACAATGACACTCGTCAATGGATGATGGTT
>CAIGRB010134191.1:1337-16740 GCA_903798255.1 Fraxinus quadrangulata
CATAGTAGTCGATGGCAAAGTGCGGAATTGGATGAGGAATGACCACCATTTTGTTATTTTTTTTTCTATTTTAATTTTTTTCTTAATTTTTTTATACTTTTAATTTTCTTTTTAATTATTTTGGTGGTGGTGGTGGTGCGTAGGAGATGGGTTAATTGGGAAGATAAAATATTTTTCTTTTGTTAGAATATTTTAAATTGTTTTACGTGAGACTAATTTATACTTTTTTTAAAAAAATTGGGAGTATATTTATGGACTTGCTCATGATAGGATTTCAATAGATCGATTTTGTTAGAAAATCCAGATTATGACAATAAATTTAGTTTATTGATTGTAAAACGGTTAATTACTCGAATGTGTCGACATAATCACAACTCTAGAGGCATTTTTTTCTTTCTTTCTTTTCTATTTGTCTACTTAAAGAGGATAGCAAATTAATCATTGTACAATGCTTTAGTGGTGAAAATAGACGGTAAACCCTTTTGCGCAAAGAAAGATAAATCTGAGTGCTCCAATATCAAAATAACACGCAAGGGATGATTTGCACAATGAAGGCAAATGATAGGTACGTTTTGTGCCAATTACCCATATTTCACAAAAAAAATTAACGGAACATGACGAAAATGACTAATTCCGCAATAAAGGTTTGAAATGTGGGTATGATGTCAAGTTTGAAACGATATGGAGCATTTCTGCAATGAGTACAACCAATAGGAAATTCTTTTGCTAATTGTCCAAAAATTTACTGGAAAGGTCCTCCAAAAAATTTAAATTGACATGTTTCAAATATAGGGGAAAAAAATCATATATCATGCCTTAACTATACCCCAATTCAATTTTAAAAGAAAATATTTAATATTCTAAAACTCTTGTAATATATATAGTATATAAATAAGATTCTATGAAATTAGATTTCTAAAATCAAGCATTCAGTTACCATCTCAAAACGAACTTTCCAAAATACAAAATCACCGTCGAATATAACAGAAAAGCCACAGAGATCTATCAGATTCTTGATTACCATCGCCGACATTTGGTTGATTGAAAATAATAGGACAATTGAGGTCACAAATTAGAAGTTATCATCACGGTAGATCAAAATTTCGAAGGTGGCAGATAACAGTTGCTGTATTGAATTGAAGGCGAAGGTTTCGAATTCACAATTTGTAGCGGATAAAATTCTATTATTGTTGTATCTTCCTATTTTTTAATTTATAAACGGTGTTGAAGCTTCAGTCATCAATTGCTGTCACGGAAATTGAAGAGCTCCATTGTCGTCAGTATGTGATGTTATGCGATCCTATTTTATATTTGTGACTTGTTTCAACAGCTTACTGCACAATCGGTCACATTCACAAACTGTGGCATATTTGGACGTGCATGTATCTGTGACCCTGAATGAAAAGCTATGGCATGCATCTAAACCATCTGACCTGTGAGTTTGTCAACAATTATTTAAATCTTATTAGTGTATGCATATCTCTGTGTCCTGAACTCTACCTATGTGACCTAATATTTACTGTACTTAATATTTTATTACAAATATTGTTGGATCATTAATGTCCATTCTGTGACATGTAATTAAAGTTGTGACATGTATCAAAACCACGTGACATGTGACTATGTCCACAATTATTTAGAGCTTTTTTGGGCATGCATGTGTCTTTGACCAAAACTTTTTCTCCGTGGCCTGATAAGTAAAGTACTTAAATCTCTTAATGCAAATACAGTAGAACGTGCCTTTGACCTGTAATGTTCATTCTGTTGACTTGTAATTAGTGTTGTGACTTGCATGTAAACGGATTATGACATCATATCTTCAAAAATTTTAATTGCATCTTGTAATGATAATTATGAGTGACATTATCTCGTGTACATTTGTAGAAATGGGATACGTGCACATTTGTTTATTGAATGGATCAGATTTATTATTGGTGTTGGTTGATCGTATTTGTTGTCATATGAAGCTTGTGGGCATCATTATGATTGAGTTTGGTTTGGATCCTAAAAAGGTGATAGTATCAATGAAGTATGTATTGAACAAGAATCCTCCTCCGATCATAATAAAAAGTGGCGGTAATGTATTGTCGTACATGATGCTAAAGGATATGGATCCAAATACCCTATAAGCATTGATGTCACATCTGCAGAAAGTGGATAACAATCTATTTTGGTTCCAATTAATGTACAATGTAGTGGAGAGTTATTTTTACTACAACATATGTCATTACCTTGTTCGAGCTTACCGGATGTATTTATCGGCAATGAAGGAACGTAAAGGTAGTTTTCCGTGCAAGAGAGGAGGATTGTATGTGGGATGAAGGTGGTTTTCAAAAAATAATTATAGCTAACAAGTTTTGAAAAGCAACAAAATTATAGTTTCTTAAATTCTGCTTTTAACTTTAAGATACCAATTTTGACTACAATTAATTAAATTAATAGTTTTCTCCTATATCGACTATACTTTTATTTTGTATTTATAAATTTTGAGATTCAATAGATATTTATTTTTTCATTTCAAAATAACAGCAGTGAATATAGTCTAAGAAAAATATTTAATAATATTACATATTATTATAAAAATAAAAATAAATTGTACAATAATATCAATAACAACAAGGATATAAAATGACATCAAGATAATTAATGTCCAGTTTATTAATTTTACATTGACATCACAAATCACTTTTTTTTTTTTTTTTTTTATCAAAAGTGAGAATACTGATCTTGAAACAGAATAATTTTGAAACAAAAATTTACCAAACATTGACTTATTCTCTCTCTTAAAGCAGCATAGACTCGTAGTAATACCAAACCAAACCTAAAACAACTTTGTGGCTACGTTGTGATTCTTGTTCATAAAAATTCATCCATTTTCTGCATTCTCCCAACAGAACAATATACAGACCAAAAAAGGGAGAAGGAAAAGAATAAGAAGAAAAACACTACATACAAGATCAGAATCTTTCTCATGGACTTCACTAACAATAGTTGTTCTCCTCTTAGTTCATTAAACAAAACTGTATTGAAGTCCTTCTCAGTAACAATCAGAATCTTTCTCATGGACTTCACTAACAATAGTTGTTCTCCTCTTAGTTCATTAAACAAAACTGTATTGAAGTCCTTCTCAGTAACAATCTTAAATCAAAAATATTTTTAGGTCTTGTGTGATATGTGACCTTAAAGTGAAACTACACAGTCGTCGTGATTTCAGATGCAAACTACTTTGTAATGTTTCCGAAGAGACACATAAATAAGTTGTCAATTCACAGAGAGACGGTAATTTAGTAAAGATATCTAGAAAAATTGTATCTCCTTATAGATCGTGTACAAGGCATTCATATCAAAATTTACATAAAGCAAGCAAAAACAACAATTCTACATCACCAACTACAAAGACCAGATAGACAAAAACCATGAATTCTCAAGATTATCAGAAGCTCCTTATCAATCTTAATGAATCTTTCATACAATGGTGAATGCTGATTGAATGGTAGACGATAGCCGAGAAGTAAGGTTCTGGGTGGCAAATTCTTGAAGCTGTTTCTTAGCGTCTGGAGAAAAAGATTAATATTATTGCTCAAGGACATAAATTATACGAATAAGTAAATGTTTTAGTATACATATTATTAGTAAACTGCAGGAATAAAATTTGTGTGCATTGTCCAGAAATGCACGCAATACAGAAGGTAATGCCTCTCAGTAAATAATAAATCAATGAAATCGTCAAGTAGCTTAGGGTGCCAGAAGAACTAAGATGAATTAGCGGTTTATTTTGGCACCAACAATAACCACCTCACACAGCCACTATAATATAATTAGCATCATAACAATAAAAATATTGTATTAAGTGACATGAAACAGTAAAGAAAAGTAATCTTTCTAGTGTGAACACAAACTTTTCTCTACATATACCACAAAACATTTTGTGCATTTTGAAACATATAAGATGCATTTAACAATTGGTCAATGTGAAACATAGTAAGACCATGTACCTTTTCGGCATTTAGTAAAGCCAACAATGTTAGCAATGCTGAGGATCAAACAAACCCCAACAACTAGAATATAATCAGCTTGAAACCTTATGAGAGAGAATATCCCAAAGACTATCCACACAACAGCCTACAAACAAAAGAAACACTTTAGTTGGATTACATTCAAACAAATAGGAAGGCTTTGCAACATGGTGCCAATACACAAAATGCTTTTGACCAAATAATTAAATGTATGCAACATAATCTCTGCTCAAAATTCATTATTGCAATTAACAGTTAATTCATCTTTTTTCCTCAGAAAAATAATTCCCGTATGTCAAGCATTTATTGATATCCTTTTTAACTGTCCTATGCAAGCATGACCATATTATTCCAGTAGAAAATTCAAATGTGAGAGCTATGGGATAGTTTAATCCAACCACATTAACTCACTGCAAGGTATGAGGTCCACCAGAATAGCCATGAATCCTTCTTGTTCATCCGCGCAAGTGACTGAGAAATAGCGAAAAGTACAGTAAGACATATATGAGACCCAGTCAATCCTACGTGAATTCATGCGCAACGACCAAAAGTACAGATGCATAAATCATCCCTGCTCACCTCTTGGTCAAGGCATTCAAATTTCCATACACTTTCACCATCATCATTCATTTCATTCCACCATCTTAAACCCACCAAGATGCGTCCACTTACATTCTTGACAACCCAAAAATCAAGTGCAGATAGGAGTACAGTAACCACAAAAATGATGACAAAACTATCAACAAAGAATGCTGAAAGCATATAAAATGCCAAAGCTGCAGCCTGGAACAAAAGAAATGATGAAATGATGTTACGAAACTTGCTGATGCAGATCAAAATCACAGTACCTAAACAATCACAGAAACATGTACTTGACCTTGAAGACCACGTGGAAGAAGCATATCTGCGGATGAGCATAATTTTCCCCTGCAGGCTAAGCACAAAGAGAAAGAAGTTTGAGATAAGCTATCTGCAATGCTGGTTATATTTACTCGTCAATGTAAGTGTGCATTGGTGGGTTTTTTGTGTGTGCGCGCGCGTGTGTGTATTCTTTTAGAGGTTTAAATATGCTCAAGAAGCAACATAAAATCCAGCCTCTTGAATAACTATTACCCAATCAGTTTTTCTTATCAGCACATTAACACCACTCTTTCTTCTAATCAAAGTGGTGGAGAAGACAAGTCATCCATATCTGTTCTTTTAGAGGTTTAAATATGCTCAAGAAGCAACAAAGAATCCAGTCTCTTGAATGACTATAACCCAATCAGTTTTTCTTATCAGCACATTAACACCACTCTTTCTTCTAATCAGAGACTCAGAAGGCAGCTTTGATTGGAGTAAGTAGGCAACAGTAAACAAAAATAGAGACAAATACTCCAAACAGTCAAATTCCAGAATCAGCCGGTTGTTGTACCCTCCACCCCATATCACCTATTTATATTCATGCAATTGTAATCCAAACAATTTAATAACATTATCAGTTCTGAGGATCTTTTCATTTCAAATTTATAGAACGCAAGTTTGCATGCAAATGCAAATCTTAATATGAACCCAAAAAGAAAAATATATCACATAGTAAATTCCTTAAACCTTCCAAGTGTATCATTTTAATCCAGGTAGTGCCCCACAGAAACAAAATCACTAGAAAAAAGAGAGAAATTATGCTCCGCAATGAGATGCATAATCACTGGTCAATCAGCTAAATCACTATTGTTACATTGCATCGTACAAGCTAAAAGTATAGTAGCATTTTATCAACTTGCATATGTCATCTCCTTGTTTACATACGGAGCATTAAATCTCACCGATTCAACATCCACCTATTGCAACTATTCAGCAAGAACCCAATAATCCCCCAAGATTTCCCCTTCGAAAATAGAACTGATCGATTCTCTCCATTTAGGTTTTATGTAAGAAAACGAAATAATTAACAGATATTCAGAAATAAAGCAGTAATCAATAATATTATAAACAATAATCACTATCGATTCGTAAACAGTGTAGTCATTACGCAGCGGAAATATAGAAATGATTTTTAGTCTACGAATAGCCCTTGAAATTACCGGAGATAATGAAAACTTACTGGATTCAGATCCATTCTAGGAATTACAATTCAATAGCGTCCTTCAATTCAGCAGCTTGAATGTTTTTCCAAGGTTTTATAGAAATTAACAGATTTCAATTCTCGTGCTACGAAATATCGACGCAAATTTCTTTTTACTTTTCCGCGGTTTAGAAATGGAAATTTAGGGATCAGAAATTAGGCTTGTCATAAAACTACGCCGTTTTGCTTATATATTTGGACTTTATTTTCCTGCCCTCCCCACCCCATGTTTGGATAAGCCTAAAAAAATTAGTTAACTTTATTTTGAAAGTAAATTTAAGTAACTTATTTTTCAGTTTTAAGTTAAAAAGTTACTTCTTAAAAAAGTAATTATTATGTCAATATTTGGTTTTTTTGTTGAACAAATATTACGTCAATATTAATAACTTGAGTATTATGAAAAATCTTATTTCAACACTTGTTTCTTTCACTCAAAAATTGAACTTTATAGGCTCAGCAAAACATTACTTTTAGATAATGACTCGAATTGATTAATTTGGTATTTTGGCTTTAGAAAGTGGAGTTTAAATTAAATAAGTTTTTTCATTAGTAATAGTTAAAGATAAGTAAATTATTACTATCGAATTTTTATTTTTCAATTTTGACTTTGCCAAACATGCTCTAATTTCGTTTTAATTAATCCACTGCGAAAGTTTGAAGACGTGATTCTTAATCTTTTCAAATATGCTACATGTACAAAAAAAATTGCGAGACCATTTGATAGATTGTTAATTCACACAATTTTATTAAATTGTGAAACAAAAAATAAAAAAAAAAATTAAATCAATCAATCCATTGTCGTCACCTCATCATCTGTAATGGGCGTTTTATCTATACAATGAGCTTAATTCTAAACTTTTTTAGTTCATTTTTTTTGAAATAATGGGTTAAAGAAATTTGATGCATTTAGATGAGATAGTTATTAATCAATACCTTTTAATAAAATAAAAGTGCTTGTTTGATTAAAAATTTCAAAAATTTATCTACTTTTCAATCAATCAAACTTCAATTTTAACCATACATTTCATTAATTCACAACATTTATCGACTTTTCAAACAGTTACATGTACTTTTTATCAAAATCTGCTAAAACTTTTATCAAAAACTTTGTCAAACAACCTTGAAATGTTTTAACCTCCACTTATAAGTGATTCAAAATTGCCTATGGAGTGATAAGCCTTAGTATCTCATCAATAATGGAATTCATAATGCAGTGAACATACACTGCTGACATAAAATCAAGAACTATGGGTGTACACAGTCATAAAATAGATTACCAGGAACAAACATGGATGATTGAAAGAATTTATTATGCCAAAGTGCCTCCAAAAAGATGATCAATCATCAAATAGACACCTTATTTACTCTAAAGGAATCCATAATCTCGCGAATCTCACTTTCCTCTTCCGCAAATACTTTCTCGGGTGTCTGTATTCTTAATTCATATAATCGGTTGTTCTCAACTCCAAGAACTGAAAGATAGCGCCGATCCCATTCCAGACGGGCCACCCGTTCCTGTGGCATCACCGCCAATTCATTGTTGTTTGCGTATGACTTTATGTTCACCTGATTATATCAAAAATGTAATCAGCATCAGACGACGACTATCGATTTCACTTCGCTATGAAGAAACAAACTCAAACCAAATGCCTCAAATATGTAATTACCATCAACTGGAAATGCACCAAAACTATTGGATACTTACTTTTTGCATAGAACAATCCCAAAATTTGTGTAAGAATTAAAACAACTTGAACCTGACGAAGAACTCACCTCGACCTCATAATATAGCCTTCCATCGCTAGCCACCCTTGAAGAGGTAGAAAGAATACTTGATTCACGCCTAACACCAAGTCTAGTAGACATGAACTCTGTCAAATACTGTCTTAGTACTTTCTTTCCTGCTTCTTCTGGTGAACCCAAATCTTCCACGCTCTTGTACCTGGAGGATGAAGGTGATGATATATCTACTGAGAGATTCTCATCAAGAACATAAGGATCCCTGAAGAATATGTCGGCCCCAGCACCACGTACTTGGATCCAGTTCTGAGGGTACTTTAATGAATAGCCGTCAAAGGTATCTATGTATTCCCTGAACCCAACAGGTTGTGCATATGCAATATTGAGTACATTAGCTCGTGAGAAGATGCAACCAGTGAGGATTGAGGCCATGACATTTCTTCTTGGAACTGCAAAATCTTTATTCTGGTTATATATTAGAAAATATGTTTAGAGAAACCGTGCAAATTATAATGTCGTCGCTTGTACATATGACGTTACTTCCCCATGTTGCTAAATTGAAGGGTCCATGGCATATGCTTATGTATGATTATGAATTTGGTATATAGCAGTCCAATTGAAAGCCTACGTCAAATGTAGTGACTGCTTTCAAGACCATATATTTAGCTTCTAATATTATTGGGATGACGCCAAGATTAATGATTCCAACTTTTCTAAATGTCCATGAGCCTTTTATATTTGTCACCATTTCAAGAATGACAGACCATGCTGTGGCTAATTTCAGCAGGTTGCTTCATCTCGCCAGAGGTTCAAGTTGAAACTGCCACAGCAAGCGGTTGGTGTATATTCTACAGTACATGTATGTATACAAGTAATATCCTGCATTTTTTTGCTAGAGCACATGCTATATGAATTCTCTTGCAACCCTAAGTTAATTATAGCCATGAAACTAATTACTTTTTTCTGGTTAATATTCTAAATGATGGAGAGTAGAAACACTAGGTGTTCGGGCATAAAATGACTCGCACAAACTAATCTCTAAACCTTTTGTAAACAACATCACTAAATCTAATGCAGACCATAAAACTTTTAGAGTAAATGTGTATGATGCAGCAATCACTCGTATTCTTTTGGTTCGTGGATTGTTTTTGAAGATGGTAGGAATGGCTTCCTTAATACTATAGCATAACATTTTATATCTACATAAACCTTTATATAGCCCTGAACTAGTCATTCCAATGGATACCATAAAGACTCAGAAATGTGAAACAGGCCCTTTTTCCAGTCTAGGCACGAATAAGTTGCCAATATTGAAACTCAATCAAAAAATACACAATATTTTCTTTCTTTTTCGAGGACATTGTGACAATAAGGTAGATGCCTACATAAGAGTTTTCTGCTCTCCCTAATCTGGGCAGGAAACGTTCACTCTTGATTAGGTCTGAATCTGTAACGACCAAGTACTTTCTCCAACTTGCTTGTTCCTGGCTATTCATGTGCAGCCGTTATCTTATGCTTCTTGGGTTTGAATTGCTGAAAGCGAAGGATACCATGTTGGGTCGCAACGTATGTAAGCTAATGGCCGAACGTGAATAGCCATTGCGCAAACAGACAAGATGGGGAAAGCATGTGGTCATTACAGATTCCCTTTCCAGTTTGCATAAGACATTTTTACCATGATCATACCAAAACATCATTATCTTTCTCTTAATCATAATCCCAATCAGTTTATCCCAAAAACATAACGTACTTCTGAATATTATCATTGATAAATTAGCATCTTTATGAAAATTAGAAAATCAAATGCCACAGCAAAAGGGTAGGAAATTTGGGGTTAAAAATTTATTTCAAAGCTAGGTAACAGTAGTACATAAAGCCAAGTGCGAGAATCATAAGTTCAATACTACATGACAATAGCTGGAAAAATCTGCAACACCATAGCAAATGCAATTAGAACATAAATGGAAGAACTCACCCCGTCTAATTTACAAGAAATGGAAGGTCGGCGGGTGCAATTTCTGTGGTGGGGTGAAACTAAATTGATAAGTTCGCGAGAGGAAGACCTGTCCAGCTTCGGGGAGTTCGAGATCGTGGACAGAAGCTGAACTCTTACGAGGATGCTGGCCATTGTGTTTGTCGGTGGTGAGTGGGGGTGAGAAGGTCAATAACCATGGGGGTTTGAGGAACAGAAGAGGATAACAGATTACACTAGCAGGCATAGATAGATTTTCCGGATAAGTGAAAATAGGATTTTTGATTTTATTTTTTTCCCAAATGCTAGATAAGCAATCAGGGAGTTAAAAATGTTTTGAACTTTAACTGTGTCAATCTAACTTATAAATGCGTCATATTACTCACCCTGTTAAATCATTCAAATGTTAAATGTTTCGCCAACTCATTTAACGTTATAGAGCCAAACACGCCTCTATAAAATTAACCCCTTAAATGCTTCTTTGTCAATCGAACTTATGAAAGCGTCACATTACTCATCCTGTTAAATCATCCAAATGTTAAATTTTTCGCCAACTCAGTTCAACGTTACAGAGCCGAACACGCCTCTATAAAAGTATCCTCTTAAATGCTTCTCTTACCAAACGAATAACACAAACATTAAACCCGATTCCAAAAATTCCCAAATCAATTTCCAAACACTCCATCCCAAAACCACCAAATCCTCAATTACGGTTAGGAGTGGACATTTTCCAAGAACCGGTGGAACCAGACCGAAACCAAATAGAACCGATCTATTCGATTCCGATTCCTCTACTAAATTGGGTAATTTTGGGACCATACATCAAGAATCGATCAATTTTGGTTCTGTTCTTCCAAATTTCTCTTTTTAATTGTACCAAGATGCATTAAATATTTAAATATTAGACCGCAAAATTA
This sequence comes from Fraxinus quadrangulata, assembly GCA_903798255.1. Classification (NCBI taxonomy): domain Eukaryota; kingdom Viridiplantae; phylum Streptophyta; class Magnoliopsida; order Lamiales; family Oleaceae; genus Fraxinus; species Fraxinus quadrangulata. The sequence goes on from CAIGRB010134191.1 coordinate 12,087, forward strand.
TCTCAGGTTAAAAACTTTTTCTTCTTTTCTTTAATGGGTAATCAAAATTCAAGTCTAAATAGTTTTATAAATATTTTATACATTCATAATTTTAATGCAACGCAATAGAAAAATATATTTTTTAATTCAATATTTCGTAAGAAATCAAATTTATGTTGTCATTGGGAGAATATTGTATTACACTACACTGATTTCTGCTCTTGTTATATTACAACGCCACCTTATACTACTAAACTTCTAATTTTGAACATATTCATCAAGTTTGTTTTAATTAGAGATAAAGTAAAAGGATTTCTGTTCTTTCACATTTCATTAATACCTATAGCACCTCATGCAATAGTATTAAGTTTAAAATTTTGCTTAAAGATATATGTAAGAAAAGTTGCTTTGATTGGAGTAAACAAAAGAAGTGTAACTAAAATGCAGGTTGTATTAGAAATGCATGTGATACAATATATCTGAGAATCATAGTCCATAGAAGCGAGCAGTTCTATTCGACGGTTTAAGAAGTAAACAATTTATCATGCATGTTTATGACACATTAATTTTGCATGGAAAACTTGGAGTCATTTTCTTGATATTACAAGGGGACATTGGTTGTCTTGTGAGTAATAAATTGAATGGACAGGGTAATAACATATTCATTAGTCCTTATTTATGATTTACTGTGACAGTTTAATCCAACATCCCCGTGGAAGCATTTGTGCAAGATGTGGTCACTTATTTGTATTCATTTATTTTTCTCATTCTTAACATTTCCCCTTTCATATGTAGTGTTGGGAGAAAACGGTGGATTGCTACAGTCCAGGGCAGGGATTGATGCCAGCAAGTTTTATAGTTAGATCTGTTGCTCTTGATGATAACAAGTTTGAAGAAGTTCTGGACCCCGATTTTGGCGAGTCTGCTATTGGCCGTGTGGCACCTGTTGACTCTGGCATGCATATTTCCATTTAGCATCCAACGCCCAACACGCGCGCACATTTTTGGGATGCCTATATGTAAAAATGAATCACACGTCGATTTTGAATTTTATCAGCTTCAGTATGATAAAATGAGTTCGTAATTGTTGTTAATACTTTGCATTTTACATAGGATTATGGTGGATCATCTTATTAAGCGCCTACAGGAAGATCACTGGTGATTACACATTACAAGAAAGAGTGGACAATCAGACTGGAATGAAACTTATTATGAACTTGTGTCTGTCTGATGGCTTTGATATGTTTCCTACCTACTTTGCTTGCCACTAATGGCTCCTGTATGATAGATCGACGAATGGGTATTCATGGTCACCCTGTAGAGATTGAAGTAAGTTTGTGTTATCTACCCTTTTATAACTATTCCGTTCTTGATTTAGCAGTTATGTGATATGACTTTGTGGTGCAATTTCTCAACTTGCTCTTCTATACTCTAGGAAAGATTTGAAATCTAATAAGAATTCTGTTATGCTACAATGTACCTTTTGGGGAATTGGCTTTTTTTTTTTTTTTTAATTAATATTTTTGCCTTATTGGAGAAATATGAAGTTGTGGGAAAGGTCAATGTTCTTTTTGATATGTCAAACATTTTGTACGTATCAGCTAAGATGAAGAAGAAAGGTTCTAATGCTTTAGGAGTTCTTTAAAAGTCGTCTATAAAAACGTCCCCACCTTCACTTCTCCTTTCAACTGTCGCAAGTCCATGAAACTTATGCAACATCTACACCCATGAGAAGAAATGACAAAACAAACAATGAAGTGAGGTACTGAGGTCCCAACTGCCTATGTCAAAACTCCAAATCTGAAGCTTTCCGCATCTTCGTCAGCTCATGTTGGCTACCTTTCCCTATTGCTATCCAACCACTCTCAGAACTTGTTGTTCTCTGCGGTCTCATCTTCTTACCCCAGATGCCATCGCTGATATGCAGATTTTTTTTTTCCGGTTAGTTGATTGTTGGCTCTTTCTTCTCCTCATGAATCACCAAACACAATGGTGATGGAGGTGCACCTTTACTTTATCTCCTCTTTATCCCTGTTGTTTAACTATAGGATTTGGTCCCAGTTAGATTAATTTTGTTATGTGGTTTATTTTATAGGATTGTCAATAATTAGTTGATACGAGTATACAACGTGGCTTTGCAGGCATTATAGTCTTCTTAGACTATTTTTGTTTGATTTTTCAGGCCTTGTTTTACTCAGCTTTACGGTGCTCCCGAGAGATGCTTACAAGTTAAAATATATATCCCGATCAAATTCCTCATTGGTTAATGGATTGGGTAGGCGGTTATCTTATTGGCATTCTGCTGCCAGCTCACATGGATTTTAGGTTCCTCACACTAGGAAATCTCTGTCGATAGTGTCATCTCTGGGTACTCCAAAACAAAATGAAGCTATATTGAATTTGATAGAAGCAAAATGGGATGATATTATTGGTCAGATGCCTCTTAAGATATGTTACCCAGCCTTGGAGTCTGAAGAGTGGCGAATAATCACTGGCAGTGACCTAAAGAACACGTGAGATCTTTCAACAGCATTTCTGCTGCATTGCTTTCTGTATTTCTACGCACCACTGTATGAATACACATAAAATGGATAATGTTTGTGATGGTAAAGCTAATTTACTGAGTATCACTTGATGGAGTTTTGCAGACCTTGGTCATATCGTAATTGGTGGATCCTGGCCGACTCTTCTGTGGCAGGTAAGAGTAATTTGGTTTAATAAGTTTTTTAATGGTGTAAAAGATGTTTGTTAACATGGTACCTTAAAACAAACACAAGTACATTCATCTCTTTTTTCCTCTCAATCACCCGCACAAACATGAGCATGCATACACCCTCCGTTGTGTTATGGGCCATATGGCTGTCCATTGACACGTGATAATGCTTATATTAAATTTTTATTTCAGTATTTTAATATGAAATTTCAACTTGAATTGCAATACCAATTATAGTTGGTTAATACAAGAAAAGAAATTATTCTATATTTCAACGCGGTGCGTATAATCTTTAAGACATGGTAGTTATTTTCTAATTTAGCGAGTCTATAGAGAACTCCCATTTTTCTTATTTTCTGATAGCTGTCTGTGTTACTCTTTCGGTTCACATTAGCATGCATGAAAATGGGTAGGATGGATTTGTTAGAAATATTACTAGTTGAAATACAGAAATGTGTAGAAATAAAACTTATCAACTGATCGAGTCTCGTGACANGAGTCTCGTGACAGCACGATATCCTAAAGCGATATTGCCCGTCGATAATTGCTACGACCTCTTTGGACAATAACCTCCAGGATACAAAGATCAAATAAACTAATTGTGCAGCAATCACAATTGATTTTCAGAACTTTCAAGTGTACTCCAAAAAATATGAAAAAAATGAATATAATAATTTTTCTTCAATAGAAATATACAACTTCGTTTTTTGTGTATTTTCTAATGTCCAGATGTGTGTTTATATAGACAGAAAGAAGATGAATCTGCCTCCACCATGATCCAGTATTATTTAAAGTGGTAATGTGTTGTTAATACTGGGCAGTTAAAAACGATCATATTTTACTGGCTAGTTGACCCATTAAATAATTATGAAAATGATTTTAAAAAATAATTATTTCTTTAAATATAATGCGTGAGGTGTGACTCGAACCCCCGACCTCCCACACAAATTCCACAATTTTCACCAATTGGGCTCTTCATCTGAATTAATTATTTCTTTCACATATTATATTTAATTTATAAATATCTAACAGGATTTGGCTAAGAAAGCAATTGAATCAGCTGAAAAAAGGCTTCCAGTGGATCGCTTCTGAAAAAATGCAACACCATAGTCATGAAATAGAGTTGTGTTGTTGTTTTTCACTCTATTATCCGAATATGCATGATCACCAGCTCGATGTTTTATTTCATAGCTTCTGATTATGTATATCGTTAGATCATGTTAAAACCTAGTTCAACATAGTTTTTCAATACGTCTATTTAACTTTTATAGTAAAATGTTTATTTCCGTGCGATGTTGATTAGCCGTATAAATATGCACATTCACATGATTTGTGTGAAATTTGTTTAACTGATTCTATGAAATCTACATGTGTGCTACATTATTTCATGACATGCAACATAACATGCATTCTCAATTTATTACCTATAACACGTGATACTTTTTTCCTTGTATGAATAGAGTCATTGTTTATTCCGGTTTGTGCATTATAGCATGTATTGTAGCAAGTGCTACTTGTGTCGATATATGAATTCATTCAAGTTAGTTCACATCACGTGTTGAAATGTAGTTTTTTATATTTTACAATGAAAATATTGTTTTAGAAGTCATGTGTGTGTTCTATTGTCTCATTTTTGAAACCATAATTGTGGAATTCAAGACATAGTTCACTCTACAGTTAGCAAACTCGATAGAACATACAAAGCCAAGGTCCAAGTCAAAAGACACCTAAGCCTGCGTGATTTCTACCGTACTCCAGAATAGTATTTATATTTATCTTATTTCTTTCATGTGGGAGATTGTTAGATATTTATAATATAAATATAATATGTGAAAGAAATAATTAATTCAGATGAAGTGCCCAATTGGTGAGAATGTGGAATTTGTGTGGGAGGTCGGAGGTTCGAGTCACACCTCACGCATTATTTTCGTAATTATTTAATGGATCAACTAGCCAGTATTC
>CAIGRB010134191.1:17061-27564 GCA_903798255.1 Fraxinus quadrangulata
TGGAGGTGATTGTCCACTGAGGTCGCAGCAGTTATCGACGGGCAATTTCGCTTTAGGACATCGTGCTGTCACGAGACTCGATCAGTCGATAAATTTTATTTTTCTGCACTTTACTGTATTGCAACTATTAATCTGTCAAACAAATATTGTACTTTCATTTGTACAAGTATGGAAATGAATAACAACACAAGGATTACCAAACAGATTCCAACCTTGTCCCCAAAGGATTAATAGTTCAAGAACGTTTTCCAAAAGAGTATTGACCGTGAACGAGAAAACATAAATTAGGAAATCTTAAATAAATGTTACCGGAGTTTTCCAAACCGGGTTTAACATCAGCGAGAGAAAGTTCGATCATGTTTGTGACACCTCGAGATTCTAAACACAAAACTTGCATCGCGTTTGAATCACGTACATGATCTTTAATTTACCTTTGATTGCAAAATAGTTGAAATCAATCAGAAATCCCCCAAACTGATACAGTAACAGATTGCAAGGAAGAAACAGTTTGAATCTCTAAATGTATAGAGAACACAATATCAGTTTCTCCACCAATGTGTTATTGAGGTTTTTAAAAAACAATCTATTTTTGGAAAAGGAATTGAAGGAATCGTCATATGTGCTAGTTATAAAGCATCAGTTCCAATAGCATGTGAGTAATTTCTAGGGAAAGTACATTTATATATTACATAGCATTAATACAGATCTCCAAATACACAAATACAGATTGAAGAGAATACACCAAAACCAACCCTAATCAAACGAACCGACATTTAAGATTACCACAATCTTAGGCTCAATCAATTGTACCCTTCTGTGTCATCAAAAAGGCACCGGACGAACCCAAACCTTCACCAAAAACCAGACGCAAGTAGAGTTACTTCAATGGCTAGTAGAACCCACACCACACCACACCAAATGATTTACTCACAAAGAGATTGCACGGTCTCTCTTTTTCTCACTTAGAAAAGGTTCAACTACACAAAGGCAGAAGATGACAGAAATAGAGAATAAAGGGTTCAACCAAATGTTCTAGACCAATAGACGCATCACCAAAGAAAATTAACCTAATCACCATAAGGTATTAAGAAACATATCATTTACACACACAACACCAACCATTGATTTGAAATGAATCCAGCGGACTAGAGTAACCGACACTCGCTCTATTCAAATAATACTAAAAGCGTGTCTTGAGAATGCAAGTTATCCAACTGCTTTTGGGCTTGGGTTGTGGGCTATCACAATGAGGTCATTGAGCGATTGTCAATTTTTTTGGGGCCGAAAGGCCATTATCATCATTGCCTAATGTTGAACTGGACCTGGCATCACAGCCCAACACATAGTAATTTATTCAACATTTAGCATATTTGAAATTGTTATTTTTATTGCATGTATATGTGATTTTTTCCCTTTTTATTATTGTTTATTCTTTAGTTCAATGTTGTATAGTTCATCTTACTAAACAGATTAGGTGTCTTATTTTTTGTTAAACTTGTTATGCAAAAATTATATTTAATTTTATAGCTCGTAGTTATTAAGAATGTGAATGTATACAAATGTTGGAAATTAAATTTATAAACAAAAAGAATTAATAACATATTTTTGTAATATTTCTTTTCAGGGTTAAGAGGAAGACAATATATATATTATTTTCTTTTTTTTTGTGGAAAAAACACTCTGAAATCATTTCATCTCATGTACTTTTATACAAAATCGATTCCAAAATTATTTTACTTTTACTTTTTTTCTAGAGCAAAACCTGAAAGTTCTAGAAATCACTTGTAATTGCTAAATAAGCGAGTCGATTGTTGTATTCTGAGAGTAATTGTCCAACGAAATCATACCATTTAACGATGGACTATTTTACTTTTGGACATGGTTCTGTCACAATGCTCGATCGTTCGATAAGTTTCTTACTTTATGCATTTTATTATTTTGTTTTACTTTTAAATATACTTTTTCTATTTCGATGGGGTACTCTTTCGAGAAAAATCAACTTTTCTTCTACTTTCAAACACATTTCATTTCATATAAATATGCATTTTTATAGCTTTAGTTATTTTATTGTTTTGTAGAAATTAGATTAACAAAGATTTTAAAAGTTACCATCCTTGAAGACGAAGAAGTTATTTATTTTCAAAGTAAAACTTAAATGTCGACGTGCCTAAAATTGGAACAAAACGCCCTAATAGTCTCGAATTTAATTTTGCTATTTTTCTACGTATTTAGTTTTTGTTATTCTTGTATTTTTCTCTATTATTATATGGATTATGATCATTAGACTTGGTTTAGAAAATCAACTTTTCCTATGCTAAAGAAAGAATCAAGTATTTGATGAACTTTGTTTTATAATTACTTTATATTTCAAAATCAACATTTTAGCTTTTAGGAAATAAAACTAATTTACCTTGGGGAAACAACAATTTTACAAGACTTTTCTTAGCATACATAAATTGAATCTAAAGTTTCCTTTTTATAACTATATAAGTACTTAATTATCCATCCAAATTTTAAACATTTAAATATGAAAAAATCATTATATTCACAAAGTCCATTAAAATCTTAGGTATCATACATTATACCTCGATAAATCTAACAACTTGACCACGTGCTCTTATCTAATTATAATTCAACAAATCAGGATCTGCTGGTAAATGAAATAAAACAAAAATCAAAATAAGCAATTGTTTAAACGTTGATATTCGAGTAATAATTGTTTGTGCGTGCTAACTAGTCGCCAGTGTGTTTGATGAATATTATTGAGATTAAATAGTGATATGGTGAGAAATATGTAGTTAAAAAGTAAGAAAAGATTATTGATGTGATGAAAAATATTATTTTATTGAAAAATGTGTGGTTGAAAATAAGGTTTGAAATAATGTATTTTGAAAGAATGTGTACCGAACAGGGACAAAGAGAGACAAAAAGATTGAAAGAACGTGATGATGAGTAACTTCTTTTGTAGGCAATAACAATTACTATAGTATAATCCAAATTTTTAATATTTTTTCCCTCGTATGTATCGATTTTTTGGCATATTACAGTGTTGGGACAACAAGCTGTTATGCTTGGTTCACATGATTATCTGGTCATTAAAAAGAAGATTATTCTACTTTGTTAGAAGGAAAATGAAAGAAATGTTAATAAGTGTGTATGTAGCAATAGAAGGTTGGATGAAAAAGTAATCGTGCTTTAAACTGTTCAATGATAGAAAGTCATGTAACATTATGTAAGACATAAGACAGCATGATTGTTAAAAAGATTTGATTATAATATAAAGATTTGCACTTACAACTTATACATAGATATATTGTTAATGTGATTTTACACTATGTTAAAGTTTTTGTATATTGTTTAAAACTTCTTAATTTATTGGTATGGGATTAAAATCCAGAAAAGAAGATATTTATATTTCTACACTCTGCTCATGAAAACAACCAAAGATATAAAAAACATTGCGTTCCATCAACAGGCGAGTCGTTGTAGTATAGTGGTGAGTATTCCCGCCTGTCACGCGGGTGACCCGGGTTCGATCCCCGGCAACGGCGTTAATTTTGTTTTGTATTTTTAAATATTTCACAACCGTAAAATGACAAGTTTGACCTTTTATATAGTCCCATTCTAGAGGCTGCCGTGTGTAGACTGCTATAGGGGTCAGAGATATCATCAAATTGCACAGATTTTAATATATTAAAGATAAAAAAAAAAAATTATATTAATTTGAAGTAAGTTTATTTTCACTCTTATTTTTAAGTGACAACAAAAAAAAGTACTCATGCCTCGTTTGATTTTTTTTTTTTTTTTCAAAATGTATTTTTCTCTCTCTTCTTTTCAACTACACATTCTTTAATAAAATAATATTTAAAAAAAATTTCTTATTTTTTAACTGCTTATTTTTTATTCAAATCAATATTTTAAAATGTATTTTTTGTAAAAAAAAATGAGCAGACTCTTAATTTAAAAATAATTCTTACAACATGTGAAAGTTACTTTTAGGTCATTCTTACTTTTATGCTATTACCCTAACTTCATATATTCTTTGTACGGGTAGCTATTTTTTAATTTTTATTCAAGTTCTTGGTTCATGTTTAAAATGTCATTTTGTTCTTATACTTATTTTTCTAATGTCGATAGTTGATGTATCCATGGGCGGACGCAGACTTTTCATGTTGGGGGGTCACAATCAAACTTTAAAAAAGTGACGAAAAAATTAAAGTAAGAGATATTTTATTACAATTGTTCTCTACGTGTCCTCATATTTTGATAACGTTCCATAATTACATCATTTACAATCTTGTCAAATACATCTTTTTCAATAAATGCAATCAAAATATCATTCAACCATTGATCTCCAATACGATTGCGTAGACGATTTTTGACAAAAGTCATCGCAGAAAATGATCTCTCGACTGTAGCAGTAGCCACGGGAAGAACTAAAGCTAATGTCACAAGCTTGTAGACTAATGGATACACTTCATGTTTATTCTTCGCAACCAACTTCTGTGCAAGATCACTAATGCCATGTAATCCTTCAAAATCTTCGGATGTGCGCATGTCAAGAACATATGTATCTAATTGATCATCAAGTTCTGAGATATCTGCTACGTCAAAATCAACCGGATAATACTGACATAGTCGAATCACTTTATTCTTGTCAAAAGCATCGAATGAGTTATTTGGAGACAAACACGCAACACAAAGGAGCAAGTCACTATTTATCTCAGAAAAACGATCATTCAGCTCATGAAGTTGCACATCAATGATAGCATAAAACATTTCAACACGATAATGATGCAAATTTGTCACTGTCTCACGCCGTGAACGACCTAGAGTTATGAACATATCATCCATATTGGGAACATTGATCTCGTGAGCTTCACAAAACAAACAAACAATTCCAAAGAAAGAATCCCATCCATCATCCCTCATCGTCTGGAGTTGTGCTTTACATAATTGCACTAATCTCATGGCATTGACAATATCTTGATCTTTTCGTTGTAATGCTTTCGACAATTCATTTGAAATCCCCAAAATCTTTTTCATGAGATGTAGATTAAATGCAAATTCAAATTTTAACATCAACTCAAGTGAGATACAAGCATCACCTCTTGTTCCAGTACTTGTAGTGTCAGTAGCAATCATCTCAACAACGTCGACTATGGCTGAAAACATGACAATCAAGTTAATTAAACAAATATAGTGAGAGCCCCAACGTGTATCACCAGGACGCTGAAGAGTAGTTTCTTGATTAAGACCTCGTCCACTTGATAATTCACCGACCCTGAGTAATTCAAGAACTTTCAACCTTTGGCTTTCTCGAATAAGATCACTCCGTTTCGCCGATCCACCAACAACATTCACCAATTTGTGTACGGTAGTAAAGAAAGTTTCAATCTTCGGATGTTTCTGTGCCACAGCTACAAGTGCTAACTGAAGTTGATGAGCAAAGCAATGAATATAGTATGCACTTGGGTTTTCTTTTAAAATAAGTGTTTTGAGACCATTATACTCACCTCGCATGTTACTAGCTCCATCATATCCTTGACCTCTCAAGTTAGATATACTTAAGCTATGCTCAGAGAATAATTGATCAATTGCAGCCTTAAGTGAGATAGCTGTGGTACTCGAAACATGACGAACACCAACAAAATGTTCCAATACATGCCCATTCTTCACATAACGAATAACAACCGACATTTGCTCCTTAACTGAAATATCTCGAGATTCATCAACTAAGATTGAGAAGAAACTATCACGAACATCGTTCATAATCACATGTAGACATTCAGAAGCAATAGCACTCACAATATCTTTTTGCACTCGTGGTGATGTTAATTTGAAATTCTCAGGAGCATTCGTCAAAGCAACAGCCTTAATCTCAGCATTATGATCACACAACCAATGCAATAATTCAAGAAAGTTTCCTTGGTTATTTGAATCTTCAGATTCATCATGTCCACGAAATGCCATACCTTGTCGTACAAGAAATCGAACACAATCAATTGAAGCATTCAATCGAATTCTATAATCTGTTCGAGCTTGATGCGATTGCTTAACGAAACATGATCGAATACTTTGCTCTTGATTTTTGAACGATTCATATTTCACTCGAGCCTGATTATGTGCACTACTTGAAGTCCCAACATGTTTTCTAAGGCATTCTTTCTTTTTCCAATTTGAGAATCCATCGTTAAGAAAGGAACCACCACTCAAATTGAAAAGATAGCAGTAAAAACAAAAAACTGCATCTTTTGCTACACTATATTCCAACCAGGTAGGATGCTCATCATACCACGAAACACAAAATCGCCTATCTTTATTACTCATTCTTGTGGGTGGAAACACATGATTGCGAGGCTGACAAGGACCCCTTTGCATATATGATCTTCGAATCACGTCTCGATCATTAACCTCATAATTCTGTATTGGAACTCTCAATCCAGGATCGGCGATAAGATTTACAACATCAACATCCCTCATTCCTCCAACATCCCCGACTCCTCCAACATCCCCAACTTCTCCAACATCAACATCAACATCAACATTTATTTTGTCACTTTTGTCTCGAACATTCCTTTCAACATCAACATTCATGGATTTACATTTAAAGTATTTGTCCATAACTGATACAAATAAAAAAATCAATCACATTAGATAAGAAAGTTTCAATCTACCTAAATCAATCACAATTCACAGTCACACAAATTCGAAATTTCTATCAATTTCCAAAATCCCTAAATCAGAAATCCCTAAATCCTTACTTAGAAAAAAATATTGCAATGCACTTCATGTTTTTGCAGACATATCTTAACGGATCGGAGATAGGGGACTTCGGCTACAAGGTTTGAAGAGGCAAGGGTTGTGGGAATTAGGGTTGGCGGGGTTTGTGGAATTGAGAGTAGAGACGAATGATTCTGCATATCTCCGTGGCAAAATGATACGGTACTAGAAATTTTAATTTGAAGTTAAAGTCGAACATTAATTTTATTTATTTATTTATAATTATTACCTCTAAGTATATCTCGTGGACCCACTATTCCTTTTCACTAAGGTAGATGGAAGGAATTTTTACGAGACAAGAAATGGAAATTCCAAATGTGGAAACATTAATAAATCATATTTTCGAGTTATACCTTATAATTGAATGATACTTTTCTGTGGACAATGTCAAAGCTCTAGCTCTTCTTGAGGGACTATCGTTTGCACGTCGCCTTGCTCACTAGTAGGAGTTAATTGAAAGTGACTCTTTTAGCACTATTCAGCGTCGTCAAGTGAATCTCATCTCACTTACACTACGGATGCTGCTCTTTTCCAAGACAGATAATTTAGTTTAAGAAATTGGTAGTAGTTATTCTCGCTATAATTTTCGTGAGAGAAATAAAATAAGATGGTCCACGAGCGAAAGTTGCATACTTTTCAAATTTATGATTTTTTTTTAATTGATTGTGTGCCTACTTTCACTGCGCACCGGCTATTCGTGGCTATCTAGAGTAAAAACAATCATTGGTTTGATATTAAAAAAAACAAAAAACAAAAAACTTGAATAATGTACTTTATTCGATATTTAATTACTTATCAAGTCGCATATTGTAATTAAATTTTCACAATAAAAGTCATGTTAATAATTATGTATTAATCACGGATTTACCATAACTTTTAAAATATCCATGGAATAACAAAATAATTAGTGTAATATATTGTTATATACAATCTAAAAGTAGATTTTCTGAGTTAACGTCGTTATTAATTACGTGTTAACCCATGGTCTAGTTAAAAATAAGACATTTAGTAGGTTTTAAATAAAAGTTATGAATAATAATATATACATAGTTAAAATTAATTTTTATCTTTCACTTAAAGTGTAAACATTGACATGAAAAATATCTAATAGAAAAGAAAATATTTTCCTTATTTTGAAGAAAACAAAAACTCACTCTTTCAAAGAAAATATTTCCTTAAAAACAAGGAAAATTATGCATATTTTCAAAAATTGAAAAATATTTTCAATGGAATAAAATAGTAATAAAATATTTTAAAATAGGAATTTGGGTGAAAATATGACATTTTTCATAGAAAATAAATGCAATCAAACACATTCTTAAATTTATATCAATTTTTAGATACATCAAACATGGGCTTAGTATTTGTTCATAATTTTTAGAATTATTCTTGCCGCAGGCGCCCCACAATAGGTAGCCGCCAAGTGGCTTTTGTCAAGAAAGTTGTCAAATTTTTTTGTACAAGTAGCATCTCTCTAATTTTTAACCGTTAATCCTATACTTCCCATAGGATCACCATATCTTGATTAGATCAAACATTTTCTTTGAGAATTTCTCTTATTCAACTTTTGATTTAATGAATTCAAGGTTGCAAAGAAAATCACGAAATGGTTCTTCCTAGTTCTGAGTAGGGTTGGGCGTGGATTGTATTGAATTGATTTTGAGTCCAACCCAAATGCAACCTAACATCTTTGGTTTTACAATAATTCAAATTGAAACCAACTTATTCACGATTGAAACCCAATCCAAATCAACCAAACTCGGGTTAATTTGTGTTGGGTTGATTGGTTTGAACTTGAGTCCAATTCAAGTTGAACAATTTTTATGGGCCCAATGGTTGTGATCTTTTTCTGAATTTAAACAATTTTTTTAAAGTTTGATATCATTTCAATTAGGATCAATCTCTGTTACATTAAAAATGGTGATTTAAAAGGCTTTAAGTCGATTGAAATTGGATCAATAGTTTGTGATGTTAAATTTCATTCCACTAAAATAATAAAAATTAAAAATATTATAAAACATGTTAAATGGATTATATCATGATCAAATTAAATACATATTATATCAATCTAAATATATGTTGAATACCTACATATTATACCTACTGAATAAAATGAATTCAACCTAAATACTTAAAATGTTAAATAATCCAAATTCAATAAAAAATTTCCTCTTTCAATCCAAGTGTTTAGTCAAAAAATACTTTAAAAATCGAGTCGAGAAATCGAGGCATGAGCAGCAATGAGAGGCAGAACAGACATGAGACGGAGGAAAATTTTGATCATGAGGTTTTAGATTTTTAGTTTCAAATACTAATTTTCTTTTTAATATTTTTTTAATTTATTGGGTTGTGTTGGATTGAGTTTGATTGAGTTTTAATAGATAATCCAAAATCCAACCTAACCCGGCATAAAATTTGATTTCGTAACATGAACCCAACTCAATGGAACTAAAAAGATCAAACCAGACTGGTTGGTTTGAGTTGGGTTGATCGATTTAATTGATTCGAATTGATTTTTGCCCAACCCTAGTTCTGAGCTCAAGGGCAAGAACCAAAATTTAATTTAGTTTAATATTTTTCCTCTCGACTAAATCTACAATTATATTAATTTTATATGAGTTAATATGTATGCTAAATAATCTAACAATATTTTTAATGAAAATGGGAAGTACGAAAGTTGAACCAAAATAATTAATAGAATTGGACAATTACACAATAAGTATTCGGTTAGGTCCGAATTTCACCAGAATGTCATTAATAATAATAAAAAGGCTTTATGATACATACATTCATTCAAGGCTTTGCAGAAGGTCGATGGGCATAAATTGACTGTGGAAATTCGTATCCTCCTAATAAATAGTTTCTCCGGCACCGTCAAATGTGAATTTAATGTTATTTATTAAAATATTTAATACGTTAGACTTAGACAATATATCTCATAAATTTTGCTTATTTCTCAATAATCAAATACAGTTATAGAAATTTTAGCATCCGAGAATTCACATATATTATATTTTTTAAATCGCTAGATTTAAATCCACGACACAAAGGTACACAAGTTTACGATAATATTTTTCAAATTTGTGTTAATATCTTCGTTAAAAATGATTATATAACATAATATTTACGTGGAAAACTTTTTCCAAATGGACGAAAATTTGACGAAATCAAACTCTCAAATTTAAAATGTGAAAGAAATTGTTATTTAATTGTGTGGCTATGAATTAATTCATCAAAGAAGAGCAATTAATAGCCTATTAAGGGTCCGGGCTTAAGTAATATGGTCTAATTTGGTCAGTAGAAAAAAATTAGTGTACGGTCAAATCATAGTCGTTGAAACAGATCACCTATAACTTCTTTTGTGAATACAATTTTTTTTATTTTTTATTTTAAAACTGTCAGTTGTAAATGATTATTGAGTTGTATATAATTATACCAACATTAAATAGCTAAAACAACTCTTAGATTATTTGAAATAAGTCTCAAATCTACCGTTGACACCTCGCACCAAGGGATGTTTTTCGCCTTATTTACTTGAACCACCTTCTCTTACGTCCACATCCCACAGGTATCTTCGATATTGCGATGTGATTAGTAGAAATACACGAGGAAAGTGTGATACATAGGCGGATGGAGGGACCGCCACCAGGCCCACGATATTTTTAAGGCAAAATTTATTTTTGTAGGGAGTTTTTTAGATGTATGGTCGAGTGAAAAACC
>CAIGRB010134191.1:37443-51116 GCA_903798255.1 Fraxinus quadrangulata
TTTAAAAGTCACAATTTGTTCATCGGTCACAAATCACGAAATTTATAAGTCACAACTTATTTTATGGTCACAAAACATCAAATTATAAGTCACAGATTACTTTTATTGGTCACAAATTAATAAATTTGTAGGTCACACGGTATTTATTGGTCACAGTTTATTCTTTGTTGGTCACACACTAATCAATTTATTGGTCATAATTAACAAATCATTTGTGACAACCACCAACACAACATCACAGTCGTCTCCGTCGCCAACACCAACACCAGCGAAACGTCGTTAATACCAACACCACAGAAACTGCTGCCGCCGCCACTACCACCAACACTGTCACCGCAATCACCATCAATCCACAACCATCGTCGCCACCATCTCCATCATAGCCACCACCACAACTACCATCTCATCTATCTTCATCTCAACTACATCGCAACCACCAACCCCTTAAAAAATCCCCAAATCGTGATGCCGCACCACGACCACCACCACGAATATTGGTCACAAAATATCCAATTTATTGGTCACAATATCAAATAATTGGTCACAAGCACCCTACCCCATGCACATCCAACGTACAACCAACGCACAACCGCCATGACCACCACTATCATCACCAACCTTCACAGCCGCCACCAACGACTCCATCTACACCATCAACAAAAATCAACTCAAACCCCCAACACCACCAAAATATGGAAACCACCACCACCACTCCAACAACAAAAATCAAAACCAACACCTCACCACCACAACCAGATCCACCACCACCTGTAACACCACCGTCACAACCTGTACCACCACCACCCCAGCACCAATAACCAGAAAAAATGTCCCCCCACCACCAAGCTCCCTGGAGACCCTACGACCACCATCCTCACCTGCCGCAACCAGACCCATCGCCGCTGCTAGCACCTCCACCTGCACAACCAACAAAAACCACCTAAAACCAGCACCACCAATCCATAGCTGCCGCCACCATCATCTCCATCACACCGCAACCACCAACCCCACCGTTGCGCAGCTACGCTTCGCTGGTGGGCACTGTTGTTCGCGACCAGATCTTTGGCTAGAGCTTCGATTAAGAGGACTCGCAACGAATTAAGCATCGCGTACCACATCGCACAACACCCATCAATACTCGCTGTGTGAGGCCAAATCTCTTGCTTAGCCGAAGCTCCGATTAAGAGAGAATGATATGGAGTCCAGAGAGAATGGAGACGCAGCGAGAGAAGGAAGAAGAAATGAAAATGAATATGAAGTGGAATGGAGTCGGTCTCCAGCGACAGGTGCTCTGACGACGGCGCGATCTGACGGAGAGAGATAGGTCAGAGGGAGAGGAAGATGAGAGAACGGGGAGAAAATTTTCTTCCTAGGGTTTGAATGGGGTGAATAGGGTTGGTGTGAGTATATAAATTGATTTATATTATTAATATTAAAATATGGAATTATTACCTGATTTTTGCATAAATAAACCCCAAACCTGATTTTTGAATTGAAAATTTTAAATACCTTTGTGGATGTAATTTCCTCTTGATCAAGATCATTAAGCCCCTATTTGATTTAGATTAAAATTAATTTTTTAGTATATTTTAACCAAAATTGACAAAATATGTAGTTAAAAATTTGATAAAACTTGTAGATCCAGTTAAATGTAATTAGAAATGAGCTTTAGAGAATGGAAATAAAAATTAGGGATGGTAAAAAAAAATTGTTCATATCCGCAGGTATCGTCCCGCCCTGTCCGTCTAACTGGACAAATGGGACGGGTATGTGGTGGGAGTCATTGTCCTGAAGTGAGTACGGGACGGGTATGAAAATCATAGTTTTCGCTTCGTTATTCGTCTCGTTTAATGTTAACTTAAAATTTAAATTTTTTATCAAATAAAAATAAATATTTTCATCATTTTTAAAGATAACATAAATTGTTCTTAACAAATTGAAAAAATAATAGTAATAATAATATTTACTAAATAAATACATAAAAATGTAAAATAAAAAAATGGGACGATAAATGGGGCAAGAGACATACCCCGTCTCAAATCGCTTTAATCAAGTATGGGGGTGAGAAAATGTGACAAAAATACTCGACGGGATGGAATGGAAATGATCGGCCCGTCCCATACACGTCATGTTGTCATCCATAATAAAAAAGAAGCTAATGTCCCTAATAATCATCGGAAAACATCAAGTGCAAAGCGAACTTGCCAGAGTTAGAGAATTTTGGCATAGGAAATTCCACTTCGTTTCAACTACTTCTGATAGTATTAACTTTAGATTATAAAGTCAAATCTTAAAGATAGACAAGCAGTTGGTTAACATGAACTGAAATTCGTAAAAAAAAATGCCAACTAATTTTGGTTACTTAGCTCAAACACGTAAAAAAATAATAATAATAATAATTTATTTTTCTTATTATTATTTTTAACTATACATTCTCTAAGTAAAATAATTTTACACATCATCCATAATTTTTTCTTTAATTTTTAACTACAAGTTCTAAAAGGATATATATTTTCACAAAATCTATTCTAAAAATTTTTTACATCAAACACTCTTGACTAAAGTAACTTTGAAAGAAAAATATTAATAATTGTTGATCCTAAAAAATGGCTCAACAGGTGCCGGGACCACTCTTGCCACGTCAAGCACGTTTTCGGCGCGCATTTATCGAATCGACGATGATAATCGGTTGGAATTGAGCGAGAGAGGCACTTTTTGGCAAGAGACAAGACGTTCGGACTCCAGTCAATATAACAGGGGATGATCGTATTTTTCTACCACTGTCAAAATGTGTGAATTTAGAAATGATCTGAACAATTTTCATGTTACCATCTTTAGAAAGATAGACCCCACAATGTATATGAGTTTTCTCGTTTTTACACCTTGTTCTTTTCAAAAAGGGATCCAATCGTCCCATTCTCGTTACAATATGAGACTATTTATACTGTGTTCAACAGGTGTGACAGCCGTTGGATTAGAACCACGTGGCCTTATCCTTCTGACTTAGACCTCACGTCGCCGTCTACTCACTCATTAAATATACGGACAGGGGATCAGCCGCCTAATATGGTAGGCTGTCATACTGACAGTCTTTAATGCAAGTGTTCAATCAATCACGTCTGAAAGATCTCCAAATCTATTACGGGGAACAACGTCGGCATTGTGGTGGGACGAGGTCTGCTACGATCCGAGGTCCTTATGCAGCTGGAAGGAGCCCCTGACTCGGGGCTTCGGAATCTTGGCGACCTCGGCTAGATCAATAAAAATGGGACATCGTCAAATCTTCTGTTCGATTCCCCCCTGCTAACTTGGTCCACGTGGGCTAACTGTTTACATATCTGCCAGCGCGGCACATCTGTTAACGTGTCAATTATCGATGCCTTGAAATTTTGACGAGGTGGTAACGGTGGTAACAATAATCTCTCAATTCTCTAAGGCTCAGAAGATATGGACAAGAGACAAAAATACATGAATTGGCATGTTCAGTGAATCTACAACATGCATATGCCATGTTTTGTTCAATGTCCTAGCTAACTGTGCATACAATTTTTATTTTTTTTATCGTGCAAACAACTCATTATGTTTTCAAACAATTTTTGAATATCGAAATCAAAATCAAAGGGTTTACAAATGTCTAGATTTAATTTAAAAGAATTAATCTACTTGTACAATGATAGTTGACAAAATTTATTGACAATGTTTGAAGTGGTAAAATTTGGACAGTTGATTTAAAAATCAGTTCTTGAATTTTTTTAAATGGATGAATGCGATAATGTCAAATCATGATTGTCAACAAAGATTGTCAACCATCATTGCATATGTAGCATGATTGAATTTAAAATCACAACATTGATAAGTTCACGTGGAACTCAATCATTGATTCAAGATTATCACTTTTGATTTACAAAATTAACGAGTTTTGTGTTTATCTCACCTTACACTCAATAGAGCCATTTATTCTGAAGGTGTTAAAAATTTAGACTTTGTTTGTCATTCATTATTGAGTTGTAAATAGAGTAATGAATAGTATTTTTTGGAGAATATGTTGTTGAAATTTAAAGTAACTTTTTTGGTTTATGAGTAGAATATTTTATTGGGTAGATGTATGGTGAATAATTTTACTATAAAAAATAATATTTTAGATTAATGGTAAATAAATAGGGACTTAGTGTGTGACTGGGGGCATGGGATAAGTCTCTATGAAACCACGGACAAGTACCTAGATTTTGGGATGAAATAAATTTTTTGTGTCATATTTTGGAACAATGCGACATCACCTGAAATTTAGAAAAACACAGGCATGGTCGTATTGGGAGGTCCTAAGGACAAGTGGCCAGGTGGATTTTGTAGCAAGTATTCTCTAGAATTTTTCTCGAGGTAGATTTTGTAGGAAGTATTCTTTATATTTTTTCGAGGTGGATTATGTAGGAAGTATTCTTTAGTTTTTTTACGAGAAAAAATTATTGAGATTATGTACTAAATGCAATTTTTTTAAAAAAAGTTATTCCATATTCTTATCATGTCCATTATGTAGCTAAAAATTAATTTAATCGTGTTATTCGTACATAATTTTGTACAATTTGAATGACAAAAAGGTCAAGCGACGGTCTTGACAGGTGCCTTTTTGTCAGCAAAATTGTACATTTTTATGTACAATTAGAATTATTCAAATTAATTTTTTATTAATTGTTAATAAAAATTGATGAGATACGTTGCTGAAAAATTAACAAAAATTATAAATATATAATTAATTGAAATTTAAACTTTTAAATGCAACAAAAGGGGCCAAATGATAGTCTCTTCAACTAAACCTCCTGTGACATTATTTCTGAATACATCAATACCATCGCCTCGCAAATCTCTCTTCTACCAAACCTCTCCCACGTTATTTCTCAGTACATCGACACTACAGCTTCCCAAATTTCTCCTCCGAACTTTAAATATGGTCTCCAAATCTCTGTGTACAACGACTTTAAACTTCAATTTTTTGGCGATTCCTCGGTGAACGGTAAATTCAACAGTATATTGTTTTTATTTTCTTCTTGAAATTTGAGTTAGTTTTAATTTTTGAAAATTCAATTAATGCTTTAAAGGGTGCTTTTTTATTAGTCGTTTGAAAATTGATGCTTTTGAAGAACATGTGTCTACTAGTTGTGGTTGATGCTTTCGACTTTTATTTTAATTCATGTTCTCGAAGTCGCTGTACAAGTAGGGATGGCTACGGGCGTTCAGTGATTTCGGGGGAGGGTCACACTACAATTTTTTATTTGTTACACCACATTTTGATTTCATTTAAGATCCTCAATTTTTGCTTACTGCAATCCTTACGTCCTTAACTTTAATTTTTTACGCATTCTTGTTCTGCATTTTATTAATTAGCAAAAAATAATAAATGCAAAAGTGAGACAAAATAATTTTCCTCATTTTAAGCACACTTTAAGTAAAACTAGAATGTGTTGCTACTAATAAAAATAGTGGTGTGAATATAATTACCCTTTAGGGGGATTAAAATTATACCCATTTACTTTTTTGAATAATATTTTTTATTATTTAAGATGAGATTTGATTTTTAAAAAAGTAAAAATAAAATAAAAAGTTTAAGGGTGATCTTGGGAAATTCGGGATTGGGACCATGTTCTTCATTCTCATCATGATTACTTGATGAGGTGGGGCAATGAGGGACGGGGGCGGAGTATTTTGCCATCCATATGTACTGGCTGGAATAATTGCATTAGAAGTGCCAATACGGAAAGGGTATCTAGTTCGCCGAGTTGATTATTGTCTAACAAAATTTAATGGTAGAACTCGTTATGCTTGACGATGAAACTTATGTTATTAATCTGCTCTATGGCAAATAGTTAGTAGGATTACAAGGAGTTATAAATCATGAACGAGGTTGGTTGGGACTAAAAAAATAAGGTATTCCCATTAGTTTAAATGCTCATGAGTCTAACATTAATTTTCTCCTGTCTATAGCTATTGTAGAGATATTTTCTAGTGAAATATCAATGGAGATCGCCAATATAAAGTGTTTTGAGTCACATTATGGACTAACATTATAAAATCATAAGTTTGATAAGAAAGGAAGTCTAGACATATTAGTTTAAAACACGAGTATGTGAAGAAATAATCTAGAGTGGATTTATTTAATTCGAATGTGTGACGTCTAAATAACGATAAGCCTCTTACTAGAGAGTTAATAAGATTAACATCAAGAGATGGGCCTAAAACTCCGTTATAAAAGTCTACAAATGAAAACAACCTTACCTAACATTACAAAATGAGTAATTTTAAATTCAAAGGGTAATAGCAAGTATTTCAATAAGCGAATACTTCAGTACTTTATTTAAAAATGTCCTAACTAAGATATTTAAGTGTGAATTTTATAGAGGGAGGAATGGATATCTCTAAAGTAACAAAGATACTAAAAGAATTTTACTGATATGAACTTCGAAAAGTTCAACAAAAAAAAAATCGGAGTTTCTTTTTGAAAAGTTCACAAAAAGGATTAAATGCCTGCATTAAACGCGCTAAGCAAGAACTATGTGAAACAAAGAACATAAGTATGTTTGTATGTGGTGTCACTGTAACTAACTTACTATCATAAGGAATTACTGGTTCAAAGCTTTTAGCTACTTGGAATTTTGATAATATTTTGTGAAACTTATGCTAAATTAAAGTTCAAATCAAAAGATACCTTATTCTATGCGTAAACACCATTTATACTAGACTGTGTCTCTTTTATATTTGAACAAATGGGAGATTGTTTGAGTTGGGGTTATTTAAATATAAAGAGAAGAGACATATATAGGTCAATGCCATATTATCCAATGAATATAAATACCTTTAACTTTATTGGATAATGTGACAGTGATCTCACTACCACATGGATTGGTGTTCATTTTATTTTTACTAGAGATGAAAAGTATTATTCGTCTTATTTTAACTTCACGAGCTGTACAATATTAGGAGAGGAGCACTGCTGGATGAGTGAAGCAAGTGGCTGTTGCTTAGTTCAACGACGAGCAGCTTTGTGAAGCATTTACTTCCCAGCATATTTACATTTTAAAAAATAATAATGCTTTGTAACACCACTGGTGTTATAATACCGGCCTATGTGTCCTCAAATGATAGTAAATCTTAAATGGGACTCGTATCCTTACTTTTATGATGATATATTAATTAATGACACTTGAATGCCACTTAGATTGGTGCTTAGCAAAAGTGGTTCTAAATAACATTGCTCTTTGAAATTCGAAGAGTAATGCTATGTATCAATGTTGCCACCTTAGATGGCAGTGAGGTCTACCAACTTATTGTCCATTGAGTTATAATACATTTTCGTTCATTGGATAATGAGATGGTAAACCCATTTGCCACCTAGATGGTTTTAACTAAAAGTGTAATGCTATTTAGCATCATTGCCCCCTTAGATGGCAGTGAGGTCTACCAACTTATTGTCCATTAAGCTGGGGTGCATTTTCATTCATTGGATAAATAGTTGGTAAACGCAACTTCCACCTAGATTGGTTTTAGTTTTAACCACTAGTCGTTTTGAAAGAACATTTTTTTTTCTCCTCACGAAGAAGAGGGGAAAAGGAGGGTGCTGTGGCCTGGGTGGGAGGGCAGGGGTGTAAGTTGTGTATGGTGGTGGCAACGTGGTTTTTGTCTTTTTGATTATGGTGGTGTCTGGTGATGATGACAATGGCTAAAACCTGGTGGTACAGGGGATAGCTATAGTGATGATGGAGGTGGTGATAGCTGTTGGTAGTGACCATTATGGCGACGGATTTAAAAATCATGGTTATTTGTTGAAACTTTATAGGTTTTTGGTGAAATCTTGAAGTCATTTTCCTCTAATGGATATGTTTTAACTCAACCAAACACTAAAAACTATATAAAAAAAATGTCATAGCCGAAAAAAAGTTAGTCTTAGTTAAGGAACCTGGATTTAAAATGTTACAGCATTTTTGTACATCAAGGTAGCCTTTTTCCTTTCCTAATTACTTATGGGTTAGCTATAAATCATATCTAATCCAGAATGTAGTTGATGCAGTACTAGATTTGGTAATGATGATAAATTTAATATTTCTAGAGACTTCTATCTATTATTTATGTTTGAAATTGTATTTGTGTTTGAAATAAGAAGCAAATTTGTTACGAGAACATGGCTGTCAATGTTCTTACTTTTGATGATTTTGTTTCAGGATTCTGAGTTTGTGAATTAGATTAGATGGCGAGGACAGAAAAGGATATTGGCAATGGAAAAGAAAGAGACTCCGTTGATGATCTAGTTTCCTCAAATGGAGTGCAGCTTTCTTCTGGGAACAGAAGTTCTCCAGGGTGCATGAGTCCTATGGAGAAGAGTTTCAAAGGGAAAGATGATGTGGCCTATGCCAACATTCTCCGCTCAAGGAATAAGTTTGTGGATGCACTTGCTATCTATGAGAATGTATTGGAGAAGGATTTTAAAAATGTTGAAGCTCACATAGGCAAAGGGATTTGCCTCCAGATGCAGAACAAGGGGAGGCTTGCTCAGGAGAGTTTTTCAGAAGCCATCAAATTGGAACCGCAAAATGCTTGTGCCCTCACACATTGTGGTATTTTGTATAAAGATGAGGGTCTCTTGGTGGAGGCGGCTGAGGTATGCTTGCAGCAGTATCATTGCTGCTATAATGTAATTTTTTTTTCTGATCTAAAATGGTTTAACTTTTCCAACGTTTAAAACAGATGCTGATTTTTGCCAATATTATTCTTTTGGTTCATCTTATTATCTTTACCTTTATTCTTGTTAAAAAAATATCCACTGCAAGCGTTTTCTCTTTAAAGAGAAAATTCTGCAAGTTTCGGCATCTTTTGTTGCATATATATTTTGATTAAAAACAAAAATAACATAATAAATTGTTAGAATTTTTGTAAGTACACAGGGCAATGTTTTCTGCACTTCAAGGATTTGTGTAAAATTTGTGAGGAGTTTGGATTATAAATCAGCACTTGGTGCATTCATTTTTTTACCGATTTGCCCTCTTCTAATTTTCTCGTATGTAAACTTGTTAAGACCTATGAAAATCCAATCCTTTTCTTTATGCTTACAGGGGAGTTCACTTGAACCATAATGTGATGTTCAACTTTTTATATTATCCAATAATGACATTATCTTGGAAAGGTGAATCAATATGACAGACTGTCTTACACCTCTTTGGGCCCATAGGACATAGTACTTGTCTTGATCAGTCCCTTGAAATTTTCTGTTACTTCTTGTGAGACTGAAATTAGTGCAATAACTTTTGAGAGTATAAAACATACATATCTTACATGGATGATAGATAGATCATTGCGTGCTTTGATATTGGGGAGCAAACTTGCATGATAATAAATGAGTATCTTCAACTTGAGACTCGTAAATGTAAATACTAACTTGGTAGATGCTGATCCAATGATCCGCATTCTTGGTTTACTTTTTTCTCTGTTCATGTTATATGGAGCTCCTAAATGGTGGTGTGATATAGATGTTCATTTATCAGTTATCTCAAGTTTAACCTGTGACAAGCTTTTTGCCGCAGTCTTAGTATTTTGAGCTTACTTGGAACTTAAACTGTTGATTAACATACATTTTTGCCTTTATGATGTATTAAGATTAATATCTGTTGGATTGCATTTGATATAGTCGTACCAGAAAGCTCTAAAGGCAGACCCTTCCTACAAACTGGCAGCAGAATGCTTGGCTATTGTATTGACAGATCTTGGAACCAGCTTAAAGCTTGCTGGTAACACACAGGAGGGCATCCAGAAGTATTATGAAGCT
Organism: Fraxinus quadrangulata; assembly: GCA_903798255.1. Taxonomy (NCBI): domain Eukaryota; kingdom Viridiplantae; phylum Streptophyta; class Magnoliopsida; order Lamiales; family Oleaceae; genus Fraxinus; species Fraxinus quadrangulata. The sequence goes on from CAIGRB010134191.1 coordinate 47,249, forward strand.
ATCAAGATCGATTCACATTATGCTGTAACTTCTTGTTCTTTGTTTAGTTTTGGCATCACTTTAATTTTGTTATTTGGGTTTTCAAATTATGATCCATTGGCTTTGTATTTGCAGCCTGCTTACTATAATCTTGGTGTCGTCTACTCCGAAATGATGCAATATGACACGGCCCTAAATTGCTATGAAAAGGCTGCATTAGAGAGACCTATGTATGCTGAAGCATACTGCAACATGGGTGTTATCTACAAAAATCGTGAGGATTTGGAGTCTGCAATTGCCTGCTATGAGAGGTACTTATCTTCCACCTCTCGCTCTCCCCCCTCCCTCCCTCCCTCTCCCTCCACATGCGTGTCAATATACTGGTTGGTAGATTATCCTCCACCTCATGCTATATGGTCTTGCCTCTTCTGCTTATATACAGGTGTCTGGCTGTATCTCCGAACTTTGAGATTGCGAAAAATAACATGGCAATTGCCTTGACTGATTTAGGCACAAAGGTGGTTTTCCACACTTCAGTTTTCCAGCTCATTTATACTTTTTGTGAAACTAGCATAGATAGTTTGTGAAGTTATTAGTTTCTAAGACATTGCATTAAGAATTTATTCGTTATCCCTTTCCATCAAACCTTAGTCTTATGTTCCATTTTCTTAAAATGCTTAAACATAGTGATCACGAGTTCTAATACATTGACCATAAAAAATTGCAAGTTTTTTGTCATTTCCAACTTCTTGGCTTGGGTCATTTGTCAATATTGAAGATGATACTGAAAATAGGAAGAAATTTTTTTGGTTATTAGTTAGTTCTGTTTGGAGAAAGAGTTAGTTACTTATGGTATATAGCAACCGTGTTAAAAAATTAGGGGTGAACACGGTTCAGTTTGGGTGGTCTTTAGTCTATTTTCAAACCAAACCATTTAAAATGATATGAAATTTTTCCAAACCAAAAACAACCATTTCAATTTCTAAATTATATTAAACCAAATCATTTTTTGTGGTTCTATATGATTTCAAACCATGGTTTACCTGGCTACAAGTCAAGCTTTTCAAGGAAGATACAACATAAATATTTGTCTAAAATATATGACTTTCTAAAAAAACATATTACAGTATATTAAATATTAATTCGAGCTTAAATCTCTAGAAAATACAAAGTTTAACCATAACAATGAACAAAGTTCACTTTAAAAAAATCAATCAACAAAATACATCTATATCAACACAATCTAAGCCTTATTACTCACAAGTAACCCAAACCATTTGGATCATATGGTGAATAATGAATTTGATGGATTTAATGAATCCTACTTTTTTATACTAGAATCATATTTCTTTGTACTAAGTAGGCTTTTTTTATTATCATTCGGTTTAGGTTCAAACGGTTTTTAAGTATTGAAACATAAATTAAACCGTTTCTAAGTGGATTGGTTCGGTTCGGTTCGGTTCAAAACTGAAACATTGACAGGTCCACACAGATTCAAACCAATGTTTTGGTTCGGTTTTGCTGGTTTGAGATTTTTTTTGTTCAGCCCTACTGAAAATGGAGAAAAATATCAAGAATTGTATGCAGACTAATCTTTTCCTGCACTCTGTGTGATCATAAATAATAATCTTATATGCTTACATCATTACTGACTTGGTATATGCTCTCGTTCAGGTCAAATTGGAGGGTGACATCGACCAGGGCATGGCATATTATAAGAAAGCTTTGTATTATAATTGGCACTATGCTGATGCCATGTATAATTTAGGGGTTGCTTATGGGGAAATGCTGAAGTTTGACATGGTAATTGGTGATGAGTGATGAAAATCATGTGCATGTTTGCATTTTCATCAAACTCTCTAGTTCTATTGCAGACTGCCAATTGTATTGCTAGAAGGATATTTCTTATCTGTTCTTGTTTCATCTTTTCTGTGATGTGCATCGCCGTTTTTCCTTTTGTTGGAATAACATCCTGATTATGCAGGCAATTGTATTTTATGAACTTGCATTCCACTTCAATCCCCATTGTGCAGAGGCATGTAACAATTTAGGAGTGATCTACAAGGATCGAGACAACCTTGATAAAGCTGTAGAATGTTATCAGGCAAGTTTGGTGCTTGTGTCTCTATTGACCAAATAAATTACTTATTATTTCTTATCTATTTAATATTCTTTGCAGATGGCTTTATCAATCAAACCTAATTTCTCTCAGTCATTAAACAATCTTGGAGTAGTTTACACTGTCCAGGTTTAACACCAGTAGCCCTTCACAGTTTTTTGAAATGGTCACATGACTTGCCAACTCGAATAGTAACTCATTGCTTTCGTGACTTAGCACAGGGTAAAATGGACTCGGCTGCAAGCATGATTGAGAAAGCTATTGCTGCAAATTCTACATATGCGGAAGCATATAACAATTTAGGTCTCTCTCTCTATCTCTCTCTCTCTCTCACACACACACGCACGCACGTGCTGTACATGCACGTACATGTGTCCATCTCTGTAGTGATTATCCATTCTATAAGACCAAAATGTGTTTTAGGCTGTTGTTAATATTGTTATTATTCCTTTAGCTGAATTTTTCTGGGAATATGGGCTATTATTTTATTTTATTCCATTATGCTAGTTGACAATGTTGTTGAACTTCTTTTTCTCGTGACCTTTTCTTATCGATATAAAAAACAAACTCTTCGTTAACTATGGGTTTCTTTTAACCTGATTTGTAGTATAAAAGAGTAACTTGCTTAAGTAAAGAATTAATTTTTGTGCATATCAACTTATCATCCATGAAGTATCATTAAGATGCTGACCAACGTGTACATTTTTTATAATCATTTCTCACATTTCATGCCTTCTATTTTGGGTTGGGTTGCCAACTTAACTTCTGACTTTTCTGTTAGCTCTTTCTTTTATATCCCCATGCTTGAAATTTGGAATAATCTTCTGTGTTTGTTTTGGAATTTGTGTTTGTAATTCCTTTTTATTTGGTAACCATGTTGGAGTCTAATTATAAGTTGAAGTTCTTATTTTTTATGTGTAGGCGTTCTCTACAGAGATGCTGGAAATATATCTCTGGCCATTGAAGCATATGAGCAGTGCCTTAAAGTTGATCCTGATTCTCGCAATGCAGGCCAGGTATTGATTCTCATAATTTGTGAGTACTGAGTACTGGTCATTGTTTAAGCTTTCAAATTTTCTTTATCCCCCACCTCTTTCTCGAAACATTGTCTTGCGTTGACCTGTGCTGAAATATATTGTGTTCACTACAATTTTTGAAGGTGCCGCTGCAAAATGATGTGAGTGGTCACTGCATCAGTGATACACATTGTACATACTGATAATTGAACTGTGAAATGGTAGTACCAGAACATGATGTAGGGAGTTGAGCTTTCCGTGAGAAATAAGATTTTGGCCTCTTTTATACACTTTTGGATCTTAGATCTCCATAGTTCATTAGTCTTGGTAAAGTTTTGTCTGTTTTCCTCTTCTCTAGGTGGTTAGGGCTGAATTTTTTAACATATCCTGGGACCTTCTAACATTAGAAAATGTTTTCTGATACTGTTGGATAGATGATAGATATGTTTTGGGTGTTTTGCTCAAATTATTCTCTGGTTGGATAGATGTTGGGCTGCATTCTTCTCCTTGCTGATCTACTCCGCTGACAATATCTTGCAGAATCGGTTGCTTGCGATGAATTACATAAATGACGGAGCTGATGATAAATTATATGAGACACACAGGTCCAGCTTACTACCGTTATGCATACAATTTACGTTGTTTCAATTATTTTTATATAGAGCTTCTCGTTTCCCAATATTTTGGGTGCTAAATTATTGCTAATCATCATGGGATTGTAATGTATGCGCATAGGGTAGGGGGGGGGGGGGGG
>CAIGRB010134191.1:70749-87009 GCA_903798255.1 Fraxinus quadrangulata
AAAAAAAAAAAAAAAAAAAAAAAACCTCTACTTAGATTGCCACATCAACTTGATATTTTTATTCATCATTAGTAAAGATCTTCATCGACCTATTTTGTAGGTAGCTACATGATTTATTGTTCAATGAAGTTGTGATACATTTTTGGATAACGAATCAAGGACCCACTACCCCTAGAACGACGATAATCTCAATTACTCTGCCTATGTTTGTTAATGTTTATGATTGATTATAATTTGGTCAAACTTTAGTTTTATCCACATATTTTGAAGAATTCACAATTTTTATCTTATTTTTAACCTTGCACTTTTCAAGATCCACTACTTATAATAATCAATTATAAGCATGGACAAACATGGACTTAAAATAGACCAGCACGCAGATATGAGCTTGTATAAAGGGTTATACTCGTCTAGACCAGGCTTGATCAGCCCATTACAAAACTTGGGCTAGCCAAGGCCCCGTTGATGGACTGTTCTTAAGTCTAGTCCCATCCTGATTGATGACTATGGACTAAACCCGCAAGCCTATGGACTAAAAAGAAGCGGATTAATGGGTATATATCTTCCCACTTGCAGTTGCAGAAGCACTAAGTCAGGTCAATGGATATCTATCTTTTCTTATAATCTTTTTGGGTCCCATCCACACCAGAGCATGAAATTCTGAGTGACCATTCAGATAATACTGTTGCATTTCCATGCTTCTTTTTGTTGGTTTAGTCCACAGGCCAATTGTGTCAAATTCTACTATTGCAACATGTAGTGATGATGTGATTGTTAGTCCTCGATCTTACTTCGTTGCTTGTCAAAATGTGTGGCTGTGAATTTACAAGCTTGTAAACCACCCATGTGTAAAGTCTATAACCACTGCTGATCAAGGGTGTTCATTCTCAGTCTCAAAAATCGAGTAATAAAGTCTAAATGTGATTTGGAATTGAACTTATCAACGTTGATTACAATTTTTTCTCGTATGATTACGGACAATTCATATCTTACTTCTCTAAAAATAACATTTTCATTGGATTGCACGTCTCGGTTCTCTAAGAATAATGTTTTTCATGGTATGATTGTAAAAACATGTTTCACTTTTCATATCTTTATTGTGTTGTTTTCCCGATGATGATGACGTCTTCAGAAAAATCTTGAGGAAGAATCTCTACAGTAGTAAATGCCAACATGTTTGTACAATCTAAAGTTCTTGATCCAGTTGCAGTCAATTTTGCCACACTTACATCATGATTGACAACTTTATTTACATTCTTTGATATGACACACAATTTTATCGTTAATTTTAATTTATTCAAATCAACAACCTTAATTTTGACACTTCAAAGGGTGTAAAATATGCTTAATTCATCTGGGGTACATGATAATGTCGGCACTGATGTCTCCTGGGGCATATCTCCGTTTCCCAATCCTCGATCAAGTCTCTTTCAACTTTCACTTCCTTCGATTGATTGAAATGCCACCTTTTCTTTTGCCAGAAAATCTCAGCCGATCCAGGAAGTCACATCCACAGATCATATACGCGGCGATATCTTATTGGTTGGCATCTCCTGAAGAATTTATATCCTGTTGCAATCATACAGAGGAATACTCACGAGTGACCATTTTTGTGTTTCAACTCGTAATCATAACATTCATGACCATGTCAACATCAGAATTAACATGAACCACGTTCTCATTTTTATTTTTTTACTTATTTTTAATAAAATATTAAAAATAATATTTTACATCACATCAATAATTTTTCTTTCGTTTTCAACCACATATTTACCTTCACATAAAAAAATGTATTCTCTCCTAAAAAAGTGCATCAAACACACTTTTAAGCCAAGTTTGAATAAATATATAAATTAATTTATAAATTTAAACAAAATCAAACATTAATTCAAACTTGTAATTACTACTCAATTATTATTTACGTATTTTTGTGAGATCCATTACTATTCATCATTTAAATTGATTTATGAGGAAATTACAAGAAATATCGACTTTGAGATGGTCATTTGTAAAAATGTCCAAAATTTGTTCAATGTCCATTTTGCAATATTTTAGACCAAAATACTCTTGTTAATAATTTATAATTCAACACTAAAGACAAATATGTGCATAAAATTAAATATTTTGTTGACCAATAAAATTTTGACACATAACCTATTATACTTATTTTAAAATTACACATATCAAATCACAATAAATGCTATATTTCTCATTCACACATGTTTAAAATATCGAGAACTACATTTCAAATGTCAAGAATTTTATGAAATGTAGAGAACTCATTTTTGGAATGAAATCTCGTTCTACATAAATGAAGTATCAAGATAATTAGAGTTCAATTATTGATAACAACTTTTAATTAGAGTTCAATTATTGATAACAACTTTTAAAATATCGTGAACGTCATTTTAATGTAACTTCTCATGCAAGCTATTTCTTCTCGAAATTCGTGATAAATTGATAAAGAAAAATTGATTCATTTTTCATTAAGGGTATAATAGATAATTTAATATTAAATTTGGCCATTTTTGCAAGTGTTATCAAAATTAGATACTTTTTAATTGATAAATATGAAATTAGCCATTTGTAAATTCCCCTTAATTTTATCTGTTTCATTACTTGAAACAGCAAAATCAAACTAGGAAATTGTGGCAGTCACATCTTTAACCTATTTTTAGTCTAAAGTTAATAAAAGATTTGACGTACCATGTTGTGATTGGAGTAATTATACGGATGAAATTGGTACTGAGGGGCTTGACCCTGGCTCGAAATCGATGAGCCATCGTTAGCATCCTCAGGTGTTGATGGCTCAGATTCAAACTCCAAATTCACCCCAAACAACCTAAATTTCCTCGAGTTCCCACTTGGAACTGTTGTTTGGTTCTGTATTCTAGATCCTGCAAAAACTTGCATGTTTAGCATGTTTTGTAAGGATACGCTCTCGATCCTTTCACCAAAACACGATCCATGCTTGGATGAACGTGAATTTATTTTGAGTCTCGATTGGCTTCAAAAATACCAAATAATAGTGTGAAAAGACAAAAATAAGATAGGGTTCGTGTAATGTAGTGAAAAGAAAAAAATACCTGCATGACAGTTAGGTAGGAATGGGAGAGAAGGCCCTCGAGTGTGTGATGGATAAGGATATCCAGAGTTGAATACCCTGGTCCACCCACCATGACCACCACCAGCAGGCACCGTAGGTGGCTGAGCAACACCACTATCTAGAACTGCGCCGCCATTCCTCCGCCTCCAACCGATGAAAATTCTGCCAGAGTCCGTCCTATGGCGCTGGAAATGAACAATATCGCCAGCATCAAGTCTTTTTTCCTTAACGAAACGGCTCCATCCTTTTGTGAGCACATAGCTTTGGCTACTGTTCCAATAAGAAAACCGAAATCTCCATGATTTTCCAAGCTCGTCCTCGAAGCTTAGAATCATCCCTTTTTCACCCGAATCACCTCCGTTTAACGGAAAGTGTTTTTCTGCGTGTTGTTTAGGGATAACAAGACGGTTCAGCTTGCCCACATCACTTGGAGTCAATGGTTTTTCGAACAAGGGTTCTTTAGAAATTTCATGTTCATGGTATAATTGGCCTTCTCTTTCTTTCTCATCGAGCTCTTCATCGTCGTCTTCATTGTTCAAATTGAAGCTGAAATTAGCAGCGTTTTGGTTGCAAAAGATGGTGTTCTGTGGTGGGTACGATTGAGGCTGAAACATGGAATTTTCGTTTTTGTGCTTTGAAGATGAGGTTTTTGTAGCACGGAATTCCATCATGTGTTGCTGTTGTTGTGCCCACTGGATATCTGGAAAATCTGAAGAGAAACAGTTCGTTGACATTTTAGATGTGTAAAACTGGGAGTTGTGGCCTATTCAGTGCCAAATCCCCTGGGAAAATTTGGTTGAGGACTGTAAAAGAATTGGATAGAAACACTCCCCATGTTACTATGTTGGCTGACTCACTACCCATCCAACACTTGGTTTTCAGTGAATCGTGTGACAAACAAATTATATTTCAATATACATTCAACTCATTATTGTCATTTATATGTGTTGATTGAGTTCAATATTCAATAGGGAAGGAAAGACTATTTTTGTATGTATTGCTAGTTTACTCGAGTTTCGTCTATAGTCCAAATTTGTCTAATCATATTCAATTCCAAATATTAAACTCCTATTTGACAAACATTATTTTTAAACTTTATTTTTTTGCCTCATATTCATTTTCAACAAGAAGTTTTCATATTAAAATATATCGCACGTAAACTCAAAATTTTTCCTTACTATTTAACCACACATTCTTAAAAAATGTACTATTCAAAACAGGAGCAGAATACTTAAATTGGAGTATTATTTATTTATATATTTTTTCAATACATAACAAGAAGAAAATTGTTGTAAATATTGTCCGTAGAAGCCATGATGAATGGAAAGCATTAAAAGTCACTGGAAACCATGACGATATTACCACTGTAAATAATGTCACGCTCGTGACAGCAATACAATTGATGTTTTTGGCCATTCCTCCAAGTGAGTCATATCGTGAAATCTGATAGAAATAAAAACAAAAAATCCAGAGATTCCTTCACTTTCCAATAAGCAAAGAGATGGGATAAGATATATATATCTATAGAATAAGAATTGCAGACTGTCCTTTTTCTTGCATTCGTGTTTCAATTCTCTCCTCATAGGAGGGTCACTTGGGGTGGGGCAGGCATGTGTGTGTCTGTCTCTATTTCTTGATATTTTACCATTTTGTGATTTGTTTAGGTATATCTAGGCGAGGCATTTGCCGCAAGATTTAGACAATAGTCACCTCGAGTTCTAGGTACATTGCATACATCAATTAAGACACACTAACTCTAGCTGGACCACTCTATGGGATTACTTTAAAGTATCGATTTTTTACGTTCGTGAGAGTTCAGTTTTTTGTGGTTTTTAGTAACCATTTTTGAAATAGTCTAATCCATGTTCAGGAGTTTATTATTTTGAAATTTTGAAAGTTTTTTAAAAGAACAAAATTACATATATGTTCATATATGTCAAAAAAAAAAAAATGTATGTATGTATGTATGTATTTTTTTTTTTTGTATATTTGTGCGTATATATAAGCGTATATAGGGATCAGTTATTTGTTGGAAATTTTTGTGATTGTTGTATACAGAAAGCCCAGAAAAGTAGACTTAAATGGAAGTTGGTGCGGCTATAAAGTTTCAAAAATCTTATTTTGATGTGTTGGGCCTATGCTGCTCATCAGAAGTTCCTCTTATAGAGAGGATTCTGAAATCAATGGATGGAGTCAAAGATTTTTCAATCAATGTTCCGACTAAAACAGTTATCGTCGTCCATGATACGCTCTTGATTTCTCAGTTGCAGATAGGTAATTTCTTTAACTCTCTGTATACTTAAATAAAAAATGTCCTTAGAATTTTAATGGTTATAGTGTATTGCCAAAGTTTACATGAATGCTCCATCTAGGAAGAGAAGTTTAAGGGAATACGGCAAAAAAAGAAGGAAATTTTGATGGGTTCAAAAAAAAAAAAAGAGGCAAACAAGGTTGGACCAATTGTTATCCAAGTACGTGTAGAAAAGCACACGATTGAAGTTGTTAGGCATGAATATTTAAAACTAATCACTTGATTTTTCATTATATACTAGTAAAATATTAGTTGAGTACAAACCTAGTGTTGCTTCTATATACACACACACTTGAAATATACGTATAAAGAACGGTCATTCAAGTTTAAGAAAGATTTCGACCTAGTCATTAGAAGTATTTTCTGATCTATTTAGTCTCTAATGTTAAATAATATTATTTTAAACTTTCATGTGAATTGTCGAACGTTAATTTGAACCGTCACATATACAAGAGGAAATAATTCAATTTTTATGGCCAAACACGGTAGCTTCCACTAGCACAAGTTAACATTAGACTTCGAAAAGTCAGTTGCACGTGTCTACAAGTTATGGCAGTTTTCCCCAATAATTTGAATTGTGGACCGATCTATCCTAACCTCTTGGCCGTCCATATCCTGAATTTAGTGTAATTTTCATAAATTTTATGATGGTCGGGGTCATGAATGACAGGCTGACGGAGTACGTAGTGCTTCCGGGCAAAGAGGCTCGAATTAGTAGCAGGGGCAAAGAGGCTACTTGGTGGAGTAATTTCCCAGAATTTTGTTAGGCTTAAAGATGATATTCCCTGCCTGTGATTTGATATGTATTTATGGCTTTTGACAAGTAATATTGTTACTTTTTTGAGAAAAAGTAACAATTGCAGTCTTGATCATATACTTCAATGACACTTGGGTCTTCACTGTCCCTATCTTTCAATTCCATAGCACTTAAGTCCTCATAAATGACGGGTTTCAAACTGATACATTAAATGAATGCCCCCCTCTCATCGCCCCTCAACCGCACATCCCCATTTGAGTACAACCTTAATAACCAAAATCATCAGGTACCGTCATATTAATTAACAAAGTTGGTACTATAAGGTGGAAAACTAGAGCTGCCTTGGGGAGGACTACTACTGCTGCTAATACCGGATAGTTAATGTACAGCACTAGATAGTGCATAAAGATAACGTGCTCCACCAAGAAGTAGGCCACGCTGTAAGCATCGGTGTATATATAGAGGTGTCATCCTCACACACCACGAGACGTAGTAATTCAGCAAGCAACGGTCCAACTGTCAAAACTTAACACGAGAGACACCACGACATTATCAAGTTCAATCCATCAAGCAACAATCAAACTCATCCATTCATTTTGGTAACATAGTCTGGCCACAAGAATTCAAGAAAAGAAACCGGCATGTCTATCGTAGGGGGGCTAACTTCTATGTAATTTATGAAAACCATTCAACTACATATGCCCCCGTTTGGTTTCGACAAAAATTAGAATTTTAGTATATTTTGATAAAAGTTGGTGAAATGTGCAGTTAAAAAGTTGATAAAAGTTGTGGATCCAATGAAATGTGTGGTTAAAAATGAGGTTGGAGAAAAATGATGGGGACTAAACAGGGGCATAATAAAATTGTCATATATTTGCCATTATCAGGACATTGCCAAACTGAATTTCCTATTCAGATAACTTGGATGGACATTGCGCAATTATCCTAATTCTTAAGATCATCTGGACATTGAGAACCTAATTTTTGGGAATGTATACTGAAAATTAACCTGCCTACTGAGAAAGATTACTGTCAGCCAAAATATGTTGGAAAGGAGTTTTCTTCATTTTTTTCTTTACAAAACACGATTAATATTCAGAACGAATCCTTTACTTATTTTCATATTGCATTCAACCTTAGGTTATAGGGTAAATAAGATCCAAAAAAGAGAAACAAGGAGTCAATAAAATTTACATAGAAAATGTCCAGTAAAGTGAGTTCTGGAGGATTGCAAAGTTTCTAGTATCTAAACTAACTTTTTATGATGAAAAATATCAATATAAAAGTGCTATCTTTTACAATCTGTGAGTCTGTGCCATGAAAAATAATGAAATGTGGAGTAAGGGAGAAAATTGGACTTGCCTGCAGACTTGAAGTTGTGACAGCCGTCATTGCGAGTTGCTCAAAAAATTGAAGTTCAGTGGATTCAACAAAATATACTACACTCGCCCATTATTTTGCATTGTCTAATTAATTTATCAGAACTGAGTTAGACTATCAGGCTTCCTATCAGCAAGCTAAACATCTTATTGCAGCTAATGAGCTTCCAGCAGTATGCTAACTTCGAGAATTCCTTGCTCTTCAGGTTCCACTCCCTGTAGATTGTAGTGAAGACTATCCACCTGGATGAGTTCCGCCATGGAGTGGGCATGACAACAGCAGGTTGTAGTCATCCCTACTAAATAGATTTCGTAATATATTACCTGGCAAAGACACATGAATCTTTTTTATCGTGCATTTTATAAGAAGGTAACAAATAAAATTAGACTTCACTTTTATGATTCCACAAGTATGATGCCCTGGTTATCAAATTTGTCCAAGGCCAAACATCCTTGTGCACGCGAATTTTCATATAAAGACAGCAAAATTGAATTGAAAATAGGGCTTCGTGAAAGCCTAAGCACAAAGCACGTAACATATTAGCTGATGATAGCTGAAAAAAATTGACAGAGAACGGATGATGAGATATTGGAACATTAATAAGAAGGCAACAAATGACGAGAAACAAAGAATAAGGGCATACAAATTCACTTCATTTGCTAAAACTCATTTCGAACATTGAGTTTCTATGTGAACGTTTTTCAACATGTACCAATATAAGGTTCTTTTGATACATATATGCCACTTCAATAATGAATAAAGTATATAATTCACAAAACCACATATACACAAGGAAAAGAAAAGAAAATAATTTTTTTTTATCAATCGACTGCATTATTCTGCAGTTTATGTTAGCACCGTTTAACTTGAAAAGGGCTTTTTAACTGATAGTTAAAGGGGGTAAAATGACAGAAATTACATCAAAAAGCCATCTTTATCGAGGATCAAGTTGAAAATGATTTATTGAAATTTGCTCTGAATACACCACTACCTATAATCTCAACTTCAATTTTAAATGCTTTACAGGGCAAGTTCTTTATTAATTTTCTGAAAAAGAAACCTGGGTGTCGATACCAAACATCTTTGTCAAAAGATCCCAAGAAACATAATCCATGATCAATAAGAATTATTTGATGAATGGAACTAAAGATAAAGCCTTTTTTTTGGATTAAAATTTGGTTGGAGTATTAACTCCGACTCGAATAAGGTTTAATCTAGAATCCACAATTGAACCCACGTTGGTCCTTGGTCTAATTGATAGATGATGCAGGATATCTGCGTCCAAATGAGAGAGGGAGGGAGAGAGAACTTGTGCTAAACCATATGGGTCATATAAAGATTCTCATACAAAAAATACTTACTTATCTAGCCAGAAGTATCTGTGGATAATGAATTATGGAGATTGATCTCTTCGAGAAGGAGTGATCTAGCCCGATTTATAGCAAGAAAACAAAGTAACAAATGATCCTCGAGATCCATCAGCTGTTGCTCAAAACTGGAACGGTTTCTTCGTAGCTGCTTCAGTACCTCCTGAATGGCATGCCTGTCCGGGCCCCTCGATAATCCAAGGCGAATAAGAAGCTTGTCATTCTCAATTGTAGTGCACAAACGAGCCACGAGACGATCAATAGTGTCTAGGTGTTTATGAAGGACATAAGCACCCTGAGCTGCAGCATCAAGTTGAGCTAGATGGGCCTTTTCTTTCTTAGACATATTGGAAGGAAGAATTGTAGGGCATATAGGGATGGCAACTAGGGCAACTAGGGCATGAGTAGCTAAGACAACAGCTGATATGGCCACTCCAACAGTAGCTGCTATTAAACATAAGGCGCATCCTATGGAGGTACGCCGGATGACGTGAACCCTAGAGTGTGACTTTTTGAGCCTGTGGCCAAGTTCTTGTCTGAGTTGGGTGAAGCATTGACGCATATCATCAAAGTTGTGAGAGCCAGATGAGAGGAAGGGGTTATTGAGGCTGTCAAATTGGAGAAAGATGCCAAATGCCGAGTTGCATTGGGAATCAGAAATTGAATATGAATCTATATCAAACTCTGGTGGAAGGTCATCAAGAAGGTTACTGAGAGGGGTATAGAGTAGACGAGCACTGCGGACTCCCTGGTATAGATTAAGGCACAAAAGGCAAGTACGCTCACTATGTTGAAAGTAGGTGTCAACAAGTTTGGTAAGAGTATTTTGCCTAATATGTGAACGTGCATCTTGGATAAACTCACGGCTTGGTTGAAGAACCTTTTCCAACAGCTGTGATTCCTGAGAGAAGTCCGCTTGCTCTAGGTCTATATATTGGTAAGAGCTATCTTGGTGAATTACATTCCGAATCTCGCCAAAGGAACTCGTTTCGACTGCATACTTGTACTCTTGAGTGAGGTTAACTGTGGGAGAGAGTTGGACACTCGATGTTGGTGTATTCCCCACAGAATGAGAAAATTCTGCAATATATTTAAACGACCAAACATAAAAATGACAGAAAAGTGAAAAGCACAACATGTGAAGGAACAGTTTAGAACTGTACCTTGCGAAGCAGGGGATGAAATATTATTACTTGTTGTTGATGTTGGAGGCGATGGTCTCAGGCAAGACATTATTGAGCCCTGTCCTTTGATGTTGTGGCCAACAACCAAAAATCATCTCTTGATAACAGACTGGCATTCAGTAGTTCGATTAGAAATATCATGACCACAATTAAGAAAGAAAAAATCAGGCTTCAACTCATCTTCAATTAAACAATGAGCAAAATAACAAGAATAATTAAATTAAAAGTTGATGTTGTTTTGAGATACCTCAACTACAAGAAAGTACCATCTATGATAGTTTACATCAACAGAACACCCAAAACATGCTTTACATTAAACCAAACGCGAAAAGATTCTATCAACTAATATAAAGCTCAGCCAAGCACTTGCTCATATGAGCAACATTTAAACGACTAGTTCCATCTTTCAAGCAAAATTAATCTTTGCATACGTAAGAAATGAATGAAACAGTTATCCTTCAATCATTCTGATAATTCTCAATTTTTTGCTTGCTCAACTCTGCAAACTGTCTTGCTGATTACTTCTAGCAGAATTCAACAAAGGGAAATACATCATTCCAATCTATATCATTAAGAAGCTAGTAATAAACATATAACGCTGAATTCACACATCAGGCTACAACGAATCGAGTAGCAATATCCTAAACACACTGAAAGAAGGTGGTATTTGGCACCCATAGGATTCACATCTTCAAGGGCTGACCAAGAGGATTCAAGGGTGGAAGAAAACAGTTGGAAGATCCTAATCTTTTCCTTGCATGCCTTTAATGTGTGGAATGTGTGGACTGCAAATGGTACCAAAAACAAGAAAAACTCTGAATACTACATATGAGCCAACAAGTATACCCAGGCCGCTAGATAAGGATTGCAAGTTTCTGCTCAGTGACACAGGAGGTAAGGGTGCAAAGGCGAACAGAAAAGTTGTCTAGATTTAATTTATTTATCTTTATTAGTTTGAGAGTTAGCAAAATGCAGGAGGAGGTTAACATGTTATGAACCTAGATTCCAACAACACATAGCAAAGTCCATGCCACCTTAAAAAGTGCCCAATTTCGACAGATTGGTGGCATTCTGAATAGTACTAACTGCATAATTCTCAACATATTAATCTCCAAGAATTAGGATCAAAGTTTTAGAGAACACTAAATAGGAATCACAAATATCAGGATTTCGACTGTCAATATGATATATGAGAATAATTATATTCATTAACAAAATTTATAACCAAAAATATATATATAATATAAAATGACATCTACTTTTCTCTTCCTCTTCAAAACCAAGCAAATCATAGACCAATAATAACATAATTATACTCATGTCTAATACCATCTAGAAATTGTAATAAAGGTCAATTAATACTTTCCCCTCCATGCACAATATACATGTCAATCACACATAAATTTTAATAATAATCTCCAAGTTATGAAGCAGATAGTAACAGTTCCGGAATAAGTTCAAGATTCATTAAAATCCCAATTGTTTCAATCCATTATCAGAATCCTAATATAATAAAATCTTAATTGAGAATTATAACATTAAACTTCCCAGAGTGTTAATTTTTTTAATAGCTCAATTGAACATGTACACGAAGAATTGCATCATTTATGACCTAATATTAGATACTTCGGCCAACCCACCCCCACCGAAAGCCCTAATAATATAGAAAAACGAGAACAAATAACGATTAGAAATTAATCGAAGCTCATATACAAAAATTTCATAAGCAAGAAACGAAGTCTGAACAATAAGAGACACGTTCAGGCACACAGAAAGAAAAAATGATTAAAAAAGATTCAACTTGCAATTAAATTGTAATAACCCACGAAACATATGCATAATTGAAAAAGGAAAAGAGCAACTTTACGCTGGTTACCTTGAGAAATTAATCTTGAAAATGAAATGGATAGCAAGCTTTATGTATGTGTATATATATATATAGTGCAGTGACCGATAAATGGTAATTATTAATCTTCGAGGAGCTTTCTGAGATAAGCTTTGAGGAAGTCTTTGCGGGCCTGGGCTCGGGCCTGTTGAGGACCGATGTTCGCGAAGGAAAGATGGGCACCGACTGCGAGTAGGGTGGCGCCGGTCAACACTCCGCAAACTGTTAGGGTGAGCTGCTTTGGTGTTGTTGGGACGGACCACAAGACCATCTCTGTCCTTTTTCTACTATTCTGGTGTGAGAGAGAGAAATATCAAGAAATCTGCACATAGATTCTTGGAAGATAAGAAAGGTGGAAAATTGGGAAAAAGAAAAGGGAATTAAAGTCAGGATAAATTTCCGCAGGGGTCCTTATCTTACAAAATGCTTTAACTCGTCCCTATTATTACCGCCCAAATAAATTTTTTTTTTTTTTATTGGTTAGGATATTGTTGCCATAATTTTAAAAGGTTAGGAACGCGAGTGCAACAAATACTAATTCAGAAACATAAAATTTAGGGAGAATTGCAGTCAAGATTCCAAATCTTTCATTTTATCGTAAATTTTATCAAACCTTTCATTTGTACATCCCTAGTTTCAAAATTTCATTTCGTTGCCGTAGAAAGAGCGAATGGATATATTCCATTCATTTGATCATTAGTTAACCTAAAAATTAAAAATTTGACCTCTTTAGATCAACGAGAGTAATATTATTTATCACTAGAATGATAAAATATTGGTGATGTGACAATTTATTATCACTCATATTTCTCTCTCTTCCTTCCTTTAATAAAAATTAAACTACTCAATCTCATTATTTCATATAGACTATCACATCATTAATATTGTATTATCGTAATGATAAATAACATTATTTATAAAATGAAGGATAAAATAATATCTTTCAATTTTTCAACTTTAAAAAATAAAAGAAATATTTTTACTTCATTCCTAGTGATGGCAAAAAAACTCGTCGGCTCGAACTCGACTCGGTTCGGAAAAAGCCCGAGTCGGGCCCTGCTCGGGCCGAGTCCCATTTTGGGAACAGGAAAAAAAATCGAGTCGGCTCTGCTCAGACTCGGCTGGCCCGCTAGTGCTCAGGCCGAGCCTTAATTTTTTGGCCGAACTTTTGCTCGGCTCCAGTCCAAAAAAGTTCGGACCTATTTTGCTCGAGTTGAGTCCGAATTTCAAGTTTCGATTTGTGACTCGGCTCGACTGGCTTGTTGACATGGCTACTCATTCCCCAACCCCAAATCCACACCACCCTCCTCTCCCCCGCCGCATCCCACGGCCCCCTTCATCCCTTCAAAAGCGCAACCCTCAAACCCCAGATTTCCAACTCAAATATCTGAAAGTTTTCAGGCGAACCAATTTCCATTTTCCATCCCCGAAATTAAAGTTCTTCTTGAAATCAACTAAAGGGTTTCAAGATTCTTTCTTCAGTTCCAGGTATTAATTTCTCGAGTTTTCTTGATGCTTTGCTTCTGTCTTGAATTGAAGTGAAAATCTTAAGGTTCTAAGTTTTTTGTATTCCATGGTATAAATATACAAGATTGTCAAAAATGCCGCCATTTGCAGGATCAAATCCCTTTTCTTACAGGTTTAATCAAGAATCAAATTCAAGCATAGTTAAAATTGATGTGGGCGGTCAGATTTTTCAAACCACTAAACAGGCCCTTTCTTTATCTTGCTCGAATTCTTTGTTCTCCAAGATTTCAAATTCTAAACAAACAATTCCATTTATTGATAGAGACCCTGAAATTTTTTCAGTTCTACTTTTTAAGAATTTGAAATCTTCCCTCAAAAGTCAAAGCATTTGATATTATTTTTAAGAATTTTTGAATCCCAAATCCCAATTTTATGATATTGAAAACCTCCCTTGTAAATTCACAATCAAACACTTCTCAACCCCTGTTTGTTATACATTTTTCTATTCATTTTCAACTATGCATTCTTCAATAAAATAATATTTTTCATTATATCAATAATTTTCCTTCTTTTTCAGTCACACATTATCTATTATTTTAGAATACATTTTTTCAAAATAACGTAGCTCAAACACACCCTAAATTTTACTCCAACTCCAAAGTGATAATGACGATTTTCAGAGGTGGGTTTTGGTTGGACGGAGTGGGTGGGTGGATTTGGGGAAGAGGGTAAAAATATTATTATTTAAAAAAAAAAAAAAAATTTAAAGAGACCATTTTGCCCTTCTTGGTCAAAGAGGTCGAATTTTTTATTTTTAGGTCAATTAATGATCAAATAAATAAAAATCATCTATCCGTCGTCATACTGAAACAAAATGAAAGATTTGAAGTTAGTAATAATGAAATATTTGAATAAAGTTTACGATAAAATGAAAGATTTGGACTGTGGATGCAAATCTCCCTAAAATGTATATATAAATTGTATGCTAAATCAAAAGTTGATATCCAACACTTGGAGAAGAGCAAGTTGATCTTTAATTTCTCATTATAATTGCATAGCAATCTCGATAATCAAAAAATATTTAAGCCCTCATTTGCTTTGCCCCAATTATTTCTCATTAAATTATAATTTATTTTTCTCTTTTTTTTATTAACAACGCATTCTACAATTAAATAATATTGTACGTAAATTTTAAATAAAAAAATTCATTCTTTTTAATTATACATTCTCCAAAAAATTACTATTCATCTCATTATAATATAATGTGGAATAATAGGGGTCAAACGGATGCTAAATCTTATTGATGGAAGCTTGAGAACAAACTTGGTCTTCTCTAAAGATTGGGGATCAACTTTTTAATTCAGCAATAAGTTAAGGGCCAATTGTGTGCTCTCATAAAAAACTTAATTAAATTTGGACAAATAAATGTGTATTGGATTAGAGTGGAGACGTTAATAGGTTCAAGAAAAAATGACCAAAATTTATTCAATTATACTGCACAAACATGCTCAATGACAAGTTAAAAATAGGGATGACAAGTGTCGATACATAATTAGATGGTTTGAAAAAAAAATCCAAATATCCATTTTTCACATGTCCTTAAACCTGCTCGAGCTTCGTTATTTAAATTTATTAGAATTGGACAGAATTAGTCCATTCGGATTGGATGAGTTGTATTAAAAATTAGGAAAATTTCTACTTTCATCCTCAATCTTTGCAAAGTATAATAAATAATGCATCATCAACCTTGTAACTACGCAGTGAAACTCGTCATTCTCTCCATTTTAGCAATTAAATGATGACTTTTCCTTCTATTTAAATAAATTAAAATCAAATAAAACAGTTAAGAAAAAAAAAATTAGATATAAAGTTCCACAACTTTTCAAAAAGTACAAATAAATCTCATCTAAAACAATTAAATACACCTTAACACAAAAAAACATTAATCTAATCGAATTCAACTATACGTTTGCACTATTAAAACTTATTAGATATTGATTAAATTTAGTTATTTCATTTTCGGTCTTCAATACGATCTTTTGTAAGTGTAGGCTAGATTTATTTTTAATCACAAGTTTAACACCTTCATAATTTGCCTATGTGAGGAAACATCATAAATTACTTATAATTTATAGTCAAACACGAGTTTGTTCTATAATCGTTTGCAAGACGAGCAGATCAGTAAATTATAAAGGGGAACTCAAGTTAGAGTTAATTATGTCTAATGTCCTTCTAGGTTTACTAGGTTTAATGTCCTCCTAGCCTGAATGGTATCCATATGGTACAAATCCCTTCATCTTTGAGAGAGGGAAAACAGAAGACGAGAGTATTCATGTCATTAATTCACTCTATCTTTGTTCACTTATGCTGTAAGCAGGGGCGGATGGGGGGGTGGGCCTAGGGGGGCACGTGCCCCCCTAGATTTTGAATGATTTTCTTAATTTTTTTTTTTAAATAATGCAAAAAACTCAAACAAAACTGTTGTCTGCAAAAAAATCCAAACCAAAGAAGCCTTCACGTCAATTTCTCTCTCTTTCTCGCCCAGACTCCCACACCCACGTCCGTCACTGCACAGCCACCGGCGCTCCCGTCGACGGTCGACCCTTCCCATCTCCGCAGGCGGCAGGACCGCAGCTCCCAGTCACCCACTCTCTTACCAGGCGCAGAAGCAAAAGAACAGTCGCCGCCCGTAAGCCCATCTCCGCAGCGGCCGCGCCGCGGCAGAGCAGCAGCACAGCACAGCCGCGGTAACGCCGGTAACTGTAAGTTCCATTTCTTCTACCTCTCCTCTCCGGCTCTCCCC